>JAABOM020121249.1:0-22513 GCA_011800125.2 Solanum clarkiae | reverse complement strand
GGATAAATAAAAATATTGATTTTGATACAAATTGTGACCGAAAATATGTACTTTTGATATAATCTTGGCATAAAATTTAGAATTGTTATTGAGAAGGGAAATGATAATTTTGAAAAATATGGCGGAGAACTTTAAAGAGAATAATATCCCAAAGTGTATAAAAGATGGTGAATATATAATTACTAACTTGGAGAACTTTGATAATTATTGTATATATTGAGAGAAATATAGTTTTTATAATTGTGTCTTGATTACATGCAACCTCATACTACATGTCATGATATTTTGGGAAGTTGTAAATGGTGGCTTGTATCATGAGTCCTTCACCACGCTCACTTAGGTGGCAAGATAGTTGATACATTGTGATTCGTATCATGAGTCCTTGACTATGCTCACATAGGTGGCAAGGTTGTTGATACAGGGAGATTAATATCATGAGTCCTTGACCATGAATCAGGTGGCAAGGTAATTGTATAATTAGATATGACCGGCTGTGTGACAGTCTTGATTTTACCTTGCATTACATCGCATACTATGCCATTGCACTACTTATGGTTATTTTGGATTGAGTTAATTAATATTATATGTTTGCTTTATTCACATCGTCTTATACAAATTGGCGGTATGGATGCCAGACTGATTTTCTGTTGCAGGTGAAAGTGTTCCTAAATATTTCATAGTTAATTCAATTTCTGATTCTCAATCGGTTAAACCTACTGGGTACATAATATGTACTAACCCCTACTTCTTTCTCCCCCATGGATTCTCATCATGATTATTCACGCTATAATTGATTTGCTCACGTAGTCGGGTCACGCTAGATCTAATGGTGAGACTCAAGGGCTTCGAGTTTCATTAGATTCTATCCTAGTTGTATGGTCTTTATTTATGTTCGAATACTAGTGTACTTATTCATTCGTGTATGTGCTAGATGCTCTCTACACTTATAACACCAGGTTCTGGGATATGATTTTATGGGTGACTTATTGTGTAATGACTATTTACCTATTGATTTTTTCTTCTTGAAATGTATTTTTGGGTTTGAATATTTATTTGACTCCGTAGTCATGATCTTATTTTAGGTTGTGACAAGTTTGGTATCAGATCTTTAGGTTCTCCGGTCTCATGAGTTAAAGAGATGGTATCTAGTAGAGTCTCGCAGATTGGTATGTAGACGTCCGTATCTATCTTCGAGAGGCTATATGATGCTTATTAGGAAAAATTCTCTATTATTGATTCCTTTCGTGCAATTTGTTCATATTCAAATTTTGTATGCCTCTAATACATTCCTTCTGTGTAGATGCTGAGGACTAGATTAGCAATACCGAGGATGAGTCCCTACCTAATGCCTAAGCCCCAACCAGAGGGCGAGGTAGGGGCCGAGGCAGAGGACATGGCAAAACTAGAGGGCGAGGTAGGGGCAGAGGCAGAGGACATGGTAGAGCTAGAGGTCGAGTTCGGGCTAGGGGAGCAGCACCAGCACGAGGTCAAACCTGAGGGACCTCACTTGAACCAATTCATGAGTAGCAGGCTGAGGATATAATTCAGCCTCCTGCAACCTCTGAGGGTACACCAGTGTTACAAGAGTTATTCACGTGATTGTTGACAAGGTTGGAAAGTACCCCTACTACTAGTAATCTTCCAGGTACCGCAACCCCTATTATACCTGTTAGTCCTTCACAACTAGCTCAGGGACCTGGTATGGGATTCTAGACCTCGAGTCCATTTTCTATGCCTTCTATTGCACCTCCAAGGTTTTCAGCCCCTCCATTTTCTGCTAGTACTGCTATGTCCTTGTCTGAGTAGAAAAGTTTTGAAAGATTTATAAGATTGGCTCTCCTAAATTTAATGGTATAGTTGGGGATAGGGCATATGACTTTTTGACAGAGTGTCAAGATAGACTGTTCAATTTGGGTATTCTAGAGGCCCATGGGGTAGCTTATACATCTTATTCGTTCACAGGCATGACCAAAGAGTGGTGGAGGTCAGGCATGGCCCGAAGTCCTGTCGGTGCTCTAGCAATGAGTTAGAAGCAGTTCACCGAAATCTTTCTTGAGAGATTTGTACCCTATAATCTTCGGGATAGGCGTCGTGACGAGTTTGATAGACTAAAGCAGGGTTCTATGACTATGTCCCAATATAAAGCACGATTCCACGAGCTTTCCCGCTATGCTATATCTAGTATATCCACAGAGTTTGAGCAAATTCGCCAATTCGTAAAAGGGTTATCAAGCCATCTCCAGAAAGCTATCACATCTCTTGTGTTATCTGGTGGTTTCTTTCAAAGTATTGTCAATCATGCCATGATGATAGAAGGCGTCAGGCACACACGACAGGGTGGTAGTAACAGGTCTCGTCGTCAGGGTCAGTTTGGAGGTCATACACCCAAAGATAGGAATCCTCAAAGACAGGGCGCTCAGGGTTACCAGGGAAGACCAATTCATGCAGCCATTTCAGGGGAAGATAATACTAATAGGCTCAGAGGTTGTTATGTATGTGATGAGTTTGGTCATAAGGCCTAGGATTGCTCCAAGCATGCTCCTGCTTCTTTTCCATCGGGGACACAGACAACTCGCCCCATATTAGCTCTAGTAACTAGAGGTGCTTCACAGAGTGCAAGAGGTGGTATTAGAGGTGCCAAGGGTGGAGCTCGAGATGGCACTTGTAGTAGAGCACAGGCCAATGATGAGCATCGGGTATGTTATGTCGTTCCAGGTCGAATTGAGGCACAAACATCTGATCCTGTGATCACAGGTATTTTTCCAGTTTGTCATCATTCAGCTTCAGTATTGTTTGACCTTGGCTGTACCTATTCATATGTATCAACTTATTTTGCTACTGATTTTGATGGTTTATGTGAGCCTCTCGATGTGCCTATTTGTGTTTCGACCCCAGTAGGTGAATCCTTAGTGGTGGATCAGGTATATCGGAATTGTGTAGTAGTAATCCCAGATAAGGAGACCTAGGTTAATTTGATTCTCCTAGACATGATAGACTTTGATAGTATTTTGGGAATGGATTGGTTGTCTCCTTCTCGTGCAATCCTTGATTGTTATGCTAAGACTGTGACCTTAGCATGTCTGGTTTTACCTAAGTTAGTTTGGGTAAGCACTCTTAGTTCTTATCCTAAGGGGCTGATTTCTTATGTTCATGCTCGGCACATGATGAAACATGGGTTATTGTGGTATTTGGCTCATATACGAGATATTTCTAAGGAGTCACCTTCTTTAGATACCACAAGGGTAGTAAAAAAAGTTCATAGATGTGTTTCTTACCGACTTGCCCGGTGTTCTCCCAAAACGTGATATCGACTTTGCCATTAATGTAGAATCAAACACTAAGCCCATTTCTATTTCCCCTCACCAGATGGCCCCTGCAGAGTTAAAGGAATTAAAGGAGCAATTAGAAGATCTGTTAAAGAAAGGGTTCATTCAGTCTAGTGTGTTGCCTTGGGGTGCACTAGTGTTGTTTGTGAGAAAGAAGGATGGTACTGTGAAAATGGGTATTGACTACCATCAGTTAAACAAGGTAACCATCAAGAATAAGTACACCCTGCCATGTATTGATGATCTGTTTAACCAGTTACAAGGTGCTTCAGTATTCTCTAAGATTGATTCAAGGTCGGAGTATCATCAATTGAGGGTTCTGGAGTCAGATATCCCAAAGGCTGCTTTTAGGACTCGGTATAGGCACTATGAGTTTGTAGTTATATCATTTGGATTGACTAATGCCCTCGCCACTTTTACAGAATTGATGAACCGAGTGTTTAAACCCTATATGGACTCATTTGTGATAGTGTTCATTGATGATATCCTAGTATACTCTAAGAGTGACGCAGACCATGAATGTCTCCTACAGACCATGCTCTAAAGGTTGCGTAAAGAGAAGCTTTATGCTAAGTTCTCTAAGTGCAATTTTGTCTGGAGTCTATAGCTTTCTTAGGTCATGTGGTGACTAAGGATGGCATTATGGTTGACCCAACCAAGGTTACAGCGGTTCGTCATTGGGCGAGACCCACTTTAGTAACTGAAATTCATAGTTTTCTTAGGCTAGAAGGCTATTAGCATCGATTTTTTCAAGGGTTATCCTCTATCGCAACCCCTATGACCAGGCTTATGCAGAAGGATGTAACATTTTTATGGACAGATAAGTGCAGATAAGTGCGAGGCAAGCTTCCAAAAGCTTAAAGAGATATTGACATCAGCTCCTATCTTAGCCTTACCTGAAGAGGGTATGCCCTTCGTGGTCGATTGTGATGCTTCTGGTATAGGATTAGGTAGAGTGTTGATGCAGAAGGGGAGGGTTATAGCCTATGCTTCACGATAATTCAAAGTCTACGAGAGAAACTACCCAACCTATGATCTTGAGTTGGCTGCAGTAGTATTCGTGTTAAAGTTGTGGCGGCACTATCTTTATAGGGTGCATTGTGAGATTTACACTGATCATTGTAGCCTTAAGTATATTTTCTATCCGCCCAATCTGAACATGAGACCGTGTAGGTGGTTGGAGTTGTTAAAAGACTATAATATCTCTATTATTTACCACTCTGGCAAGGCTAATGTAGTAGCTGATTCTTTGAGATGAAAGGCTTCTAGCATGGGTAGTTTGGCATTTCTTAGGGCGCAGGAGAGGCCTTTAGCTTTGGAGGTCAGTCTTTGGCTAGACAACTGGCCAGACTTGACATCTCCCCACCTCATAGTATGTTCGCCTTCATTGAGGCTAGGTTTACGTTGCTGGATTAGATTCGTGCTCACCAGTTTGATGATAATAAATTATGTGTAATTCGGAACAAGGTGTTGAGAGATGAAGCTAAATCAGCTTCTCTTGATTCTGAGGGAGTGTTAAGGATTAATGGGCACATTTGCGTACCAAAGGTAGGTGATTGGGTTCGTTTGGTCTTGGAAGAAGCTCGTTGTGCTAAGTATTCCATTCATCCAGGTGTGGAAAAAATATTTCATAACCTCAAGCAACATTATTGGTGGTGTGGGATGAAAAGGGACATTGTAGAGTTTGTGGCTAAGTGTCTAAATTGCCAGCAAGTTAAGGTGGAGCATCAATAACCAGGAGGTCTGACATAGAGGATGCCTATTCCCCGGTGGAAGTAGGAGCGTATTACTATGGATTTTATGACTAGATTGCTCGTGACATTGGAAAGTTTGACTCCACTTGGGTGATTGTAGACAGGTTGACCAAATCAGCTCACTTCATTCTGGTGAAGACTAACCACAATGCAAAATAGCTAGCTAATATCTACATACGTGAGATTATTAGATTACACAGGGTGCCTATCTCTATTGTGTCAGATCGAGGTTCGGTGTTCACCTTTCACATTTGGAAGGCATTACAATGTGGTTTAAGTACACGATTAGACATGAGCTCAGCATTTCATCCCTAGACCGATGACCAGTCTAAGCAGAATATTTTGGTATTGGAGGACATGCTCAGGGCCTGTGTGATTGTTTTTGGTGCTCGGTGGGATCAACACTTGCCCTTAGCGGAGTTTGCATATAATAACAGTTATCACTCTAGCATTCAGATGGCACCATTTGAGGCATTATATGGGCGTAGGTGTTGATCACCCATTAGATGGTTCGACTCTGTCATCATTGATGCATTAGAGATTGATCTGCTCAGAGATGTTATGGAGTGGGTACGCCTGATTCAGAGTCGACTGTTAGCAGCCCAGAGTCGGAAAACGAGCTATGCTAACAGAAGAGTTCGTCCTTTAGAATTTATGGCAGGCGATCATGTGTGGTTGAACGTTTCACCCATGAAAGGTGTGATGAGGTTCAGAAGAAAAGGTAAGCTTAGCCTGAGTTTTATTGGCCCATTTGAGATTCTGAGAAGAGTAGGTGAGGTGGCTTATGAGTTGGCTTTGCCACCTAGATTGCCAGTTGTGCATCTAGTATTTCATGTCTCCATGCTTCAAAAATACATGCCGAACAAATCCCATGTTATTTTATATGATGACGCAGAGTTGGGTCCAGATTTAACGTATGACGAAGAGCCAATAGCTGTTCTAGATAGATAGGTTCGCAGACTCAGAACTAAGGAAATTGCTTCAGTTAAGGTTCAGTGGCGACATCGGCCTGCAGAGGAGGCAACTTTGGAGCCAAAGTCCGACATGCATACCAAATATCCTCATCTTTTCGAAACTTCAAGTATTTTATTTTACCTTATGTTCGAGGACGAACATAATTTTTAGTGGTGGATAATGTAATATCTAATCAGAGGTGGCAAATAAAATTATTTTAGGCACTATATTTTGTTCCGAATAATGCAAGTATGACCGTCCATTTGTTAAAAGAGGGATAAGATATCAATAATAATAACATGCACCATATTTTGTCTAGCAATTATTCAAAAATAAGCACTATGTTTTGTCTCCACTTTCTCCCCTTTAAATATCGGGGTTTTTCGTACTAAGAGGAAGCAGAAGAAAACTTGGGTAAAACATATATAGGAAGAGGAGAATTCACGGTCAGCAACTATATAAATACCATTTGTGTGGTTTTGGCATTGAGGTGGGTTTGCCTATCCTTCTTTGAGATTGGGATTGAGTTATTGAATGTTCGTATGTTATAATTTATGGAATGAGATTGTTTCATATATTCAAAATTTTTCTTATAAATTCTGTTTGAAAAACTTTATGTACATAGGCAGTCAAATATGGGCATTTAAACCTAAATTTTTTAGTAATGAATTTAAAATTTCTTGTGGTACTATTAACTATGCTGAATAAACAAAGGGAAATAGAGAAAGAAGAAGAAGGATTGCCTACAAATTGAAGTGAAGGTGCAGAAAGCCGATGAGTTATCATAAACATGGAATATCAAGAAAGATGAAATCAGACCAGAAAATCAAAATCTCTTATAATCCAAAAGAAAATTTTACGAACTTTGTATCCATTGTAGTTGACACTTCTTTCAAAAGTATACAGCTAATATAAAGAAGGAAATAATCACAAATTATTCACAATACCACATAATGAGAAAATACCCTCAGTATACATAGAAAGCACACAGGAATGGAGAAAGAAAGTATAAAAAGGGATAAGAAAGATGTCGCGTGCTTACTGAAGTAGTAAAATATTATGGCATGTTATATGCAAACTACACATAGAATTATAAGTTAATTGACCAAAATGTCCTTGTTATAAATTACTCTAGACATATACAAGTAGAGGGGGTACATTATTTATTTATAAAAGAGGGGAACCAGCATACTCATCAATTTCCAAGACAATGCATGCTCATCAACTTTTTTTTTCTGTCACCATCTACTTTTGTCCATTAGGGTATTATTTGAAAAGTTCCTTGGTCAATTATATCCTCATATTAATTATAATATGTCATGAAATATCCTCTTACTGATAACATTGTTGTGAGTTTTTCTTTTTCTCTTCATAGTTGTATATAGTTTATTATAATAACAATAAAAGTAATAATTATAGTAAAAAGGAAGGAGGGTGGGTAAATTTCGCAATATTCCATATTACACTGTCGTGCGGTATCAATGGAAATTTAGTAAGTAGGAAACATTAATATTATATTAACTTTAATCCATTAAGTTGCTTGCTTGAATTTTCTTCTATAATCTTTTACTTTTAATTTATTTTAACTCTAAATCTCTTCATTTTCGTGTCAAATTAATCCTACAAGTTAATCGCACTATTTAGTACAATTCACAAAACCTGTGCTCAAAAAGGATAAATAAAAATATTAGTTTTATACAAATGGTGATAAAAAATATGTACTTTTGATATAATCTTGGGCATAAAATTTAGAATTGTGACTAAGAGAGGAAATGATAATTTTGAAAAACGTAGTGGAGAACTTTAAAGAGAACAATATCCCAAAGTGTATAAAGAGGGTGAATATATAATTACTAACTTAGAGAACTTTGATAATTATTGTACTTATTGAGAGAAATATTATTTTTATAATTGTGTCTTAATAACATGCATCTTCATACTACATGTCATGATATTTTGAGAAGTTGTAAATGGTGGCTCGTCTCATGAGTCCTTGATCACGCTCACTTAGGTGGCAAGGTAGTTGATACATTGTGATTCGTATCATGAGTCCTTGACTATGCTCACTTAGGTGGTAAGGTAGTTGATACAGCGAGATTAATATTATGAGCCCTTGACCATGAGTAAGGTGGTAAGCTAGTTGATATATTGAGATATGACCGGTTGTGCGACAGTCTTGATTTCACCTTGCATTGCATCGCATACCATGCCATTGCATTACTTATAGTTATTTTGGATTGAGTTAATTAACATTATATGCTTGTTTTATTCACATTGTTTTATACAAATTGGCGGTACCGATATCGGACTGGTTTTCTGTTGTAGGTGAAGCGTTCCTAAATTATTTCATAATTTATTCGATTTCTAATTCTCAGTCATTAAACCTACTGGGTACATATTATGTGTACTCACCCCTACTTCTTTCTCCCTCGCAGATTCTCGTCAGGATTATCCACGCGGTAATTGATTTGCTTGCATAGTCAGGTCACGCTAGATCTAATGGTGAGACTCAAGGTGTTCGAGTTTCATTAGATTCTATCCTAGTTATCTGGTCTTTATTTATGTTCGAAGACTGTAATGTACTTATTCATTCATGGATGTACTAGATGTTCTCTGCACTCATGACACCAGGTTCTGAGATATGGTTTTACGGGGTGACTTATTGTGTAATGACTATTTACCCATTGAGTTTTTCCACTTCAAATCTATTTTTGGGTTTGGAAATTTATTTAACTTCGTAGTCATGATCGTATTTTTGGTTGTGACAGGGACGCTTCAGTAAAAATAATTACAAAAAAAAATAGCTCTTCGCTGTATAAGCATGTATAGTCAGTGCATATTGTGTATCGTAATTTACATTTAGTGCATAGTTCATGTATAAGTAATATAAATTGTATAATCAGCGTATACTTTCTACAACTTTTGACAAGCTATATTGTCTAGTCCTGTATAGTTTTACTGATTTGGGGCTATTTTTTATATAAAGAAAACATGAATTATATTTGTCGTAAATTAATTAATTTTTTGTATATATTTGAAATTATCCCTTATTAAAACTACATTATATATTATAAACTGTGGTCTGTTAATATACAACCTTAAAATTTTGATATATATAATATATCATCTCATAATTAAGTTGAAATAATATGCTGAGTTGTCTTCTATAACTCTTTTACTTAATTTGGAATACATCTATGATTTTTCCTAATTTATAAAGTCATTTTCTCTATTCAAATTATAATTGACCTTTTTTCTGTTTTATATTTGTGGGTGCTATAAGGTGACAAAGAAATAAAATTATCTTAATTTTTTAATTTAAAATTATTTATCCTTTGTCTATTCCTTACCAGAATATATAATTAGTAAGAAATTAATTGTAAAGGTTCTATTTAATGGATTATTTTCACATTTGAAGGTTACTTAGCGCTTTAAATATTCACTTATATTTTATCCTCATTTTATCGCTTGATCTGAACACTCAAGGTGATTTCTACTCTACTTAGCCCTTTAAGTATTCACTTATTTTATCCTCATTTTATCACTAGATCTAATCGCTCATGCTGATTTCTACTCTTTTGTCTGTTTATTTCTCAATTAAATTCTTATAAAATTTATTTCTATTTTTACTTTTTTTGTGTATAAGTCCCACTCTAATCTCATAAAAATTCTTTATATATTTGTAAAAATTATAAAGAAGTAGAGAAAGATTAACAATGTTTTACATATATCACTGTCTTGTATATAGTGTATTTAATGATCTTTTGAATGAATTCAATTTTTTCATGATATAAATTATTGTCTATGTCCTAACTTCTCAATTTTGTTTTGATTTATTTTTGTTCAAATTGGTACATATATTTTAACTTATCTTTTTTTCTTTTATAAGGTTTTGTGTTGGAATTGATTGATTAATGAAGAATTTGACCTTCTCAAACTATATGTGGTATGCAAGTTCTAACTCTTTATTGTATGTAGAATAGCTTTTTATTTTCTTTAAATATTTTGCAAAATTTATTATTTGAATATTTTTTTAAAAAAATTGAGCGTAGGGGAAGGAGAAATAGGGAGGCGTTACAATGTGGGAATTATTTACGACTTTTTTTTCTCTTGTTATTTTGTGTTAAGTTATAGTGATTCTATGGATCTGTGGCTATCGTTTCCTGATTTCATAGATTATAGATTTGAATCTATAGATATGATTCAAATTTTGTAAATCAAAAAATATATTATCACCTAGAAGTACACAGTATTAATTTATAAATTTGGATTACATGTATGGATTTATCTATTGTGTCATAGAACTACCAATTTGACATTTCATAAAGTGTGGTGTGAATACTTTTTAAAGTTGATCACTTTTACAGAGCACCTACATAAATTATGGTGATTCTCTACATTTATTTAATATATTTTAATTATTTATTCAATGGTGTCAAAAAATATCATAGATCAACTTTACTCTCTCTATTCCATTTTACTTAACTTATGTTGAGTTAACACACCCCATAAAAAAGAATTTACTAGAGAATTACTTTACTGAATTAATCCCCTTTTTATGTATTAAAAATTTAAGTTTTTGTACTACTGCTACTTTATGTAGTATATAATGACAAGGATAGTATTAGATTAAAATGATTTACTCTCTTGATTTCCCAAAAAGGTCAAGTAAACAGAATATTTTTTGTATGAATGTAAAGTAAAATGAAACATAAGAAATGCTTGAATACAGAAAGTTCTTAACAAACACCTTTTTAAAACAATTAAAGTTAAAATAGTTCTACTTGTTAAAAAGATATTTCATTAATTACTCTTTTTAAGCCTATAAATATTTTCAAATTTATCGTATCCCCCTATACATCTTTTCCTTTATTTTTCTGTTACATTTTTTTGTACTTAAATAATCAAATTTTTTATTTTGGGTTCAAACCGAGGTATATATATGAAGCAAGAGGGGAATGACAATAACATGTTTAGATTTACTTATAAATTTAAATAACATATATTGTAAATGTTCTCTTTTGATTTCTTCATTTGATTGTACTATTTTGCCACAACCTGATTTCTGAAAGCGTAATGGAACATACCCCAATCCACTAGTAGGTAAGCATAACTCATAACTCAAAATTATATGTGACAAACTATTCCGCAGAAGACAATCATAAGTAAGAATTGCCCAAATGAGAAGAAAAAATTCAATAGACTAACCTCTGCCTGGGAGATTCTCTAGACCAATGATCAAGCTCACTTTAATCATAACAACCATGGGAAGAATGTCCTATAATAATGCATCCACGGTAGGTAGGAAGTGAGTTAGCACCCTCAAATTTTGGCCCGAGCTAGAACCATCAAAACCTAAGGTGGCTATTACTGCATTCCTTGTTCTCTTGACTGTAATGTATAAAGGGACTTCTCTAGACGGAGACACTCTGGTGAAATCTCTAGTTGAATTTATCATGAGTCCCTAACCCTGGCAACTTATAAACCATCTCTAACACCTAAGGCACCACCCTAGCTGACTTTATTGAGGCCCCACAACCCTAAACCTACCTAGCCTATTATTGGGATTGCAAAGAAGACCAAGGTCCAATCGAAGAGATCCCATAACATGAATAACCATGATATAAGCCCTTGAAAATTGTCTGCTCTGGCACCATAACCATTCTTATGACCTCTTAGCACTACTTCTGTGGAGTTGATTAGTCGAGGGAGAAAACCATAACCAATTTGATAACCATTATTGAAAATGTTAAGACATGCCTACTCCACAACCCTCATATGACTTTCAACCTGAGAAAAGCAGGCCTTGCTGCCTCCAAGTGCTTTGATACCAAATGTAGTAGTAAGGTCACCCTCCAACAAATCTAGGCTTAAGTGCTGCTCTATAGAGAATAAGGTATGAGTATGTCCATCCACTCAAGAAATTTAACGAAGTAGTATAAAACAAATGATGAACCTGCTGAGGGACTACTGATCCATCTTCAATTTGGAAAACACCTATCATAACTCCAGTTAAACATTTTGATGCCTCAGATGTGACTTCTTATAACCTTGTGATATCCATCTATGAGAGAGTATTTTCCTAAATGAGTAGTTTTAGAAGTTATTCAAAGCCATAACATACGATTAGGGGTAAAGAGTAAGAATTCCCTATAACAATAATTTCTTTCATCATTTACTAAGAGAATTTAGGTCATCTGAATGATTCTCCCTATTTTATTTCATATATTTAATTTGTTTTCTTAATTAATAATTTAGAATCTTTTATCCATATTAATCGTGTTAATAGTTATTTATCATCCTGCTTATAGACCCTAGATTCTTCAGTTAATTGAATAAAAATATACTTTTTGATATACGTTGTACTATGTGCTACAGAACTTATACATATTTGTGGTAACTGAATAAATTGTATGATGTTAATAAATTTTTTTTCTATTTATTATACAGGAAATTTTTAAATAATAATGTCTTCAAGTGCAAAACCTTACACAAAAGAAAGCACAACAAACAACCCAAGTGCTATTGTGCCAGCAAGTCCTCCTGTGCAACAACAATATCCTATGCTCTTTGGTGTTTTATTGGTTCCAAGCAACAAAATTTCTGGAGTAATTTCTCATTCTTTATTACAATCTATGAAAATTTTATTTTGCATTAGAATTTATTATTTATAAGCTAATGTATCTTCATTTTAATATATGTTAATGCATACTAGTAATAAATTTTGGAAGAGATTTATATGTATGATAATTTATATGCATATTAGTAATAAATTTTTGTATGTGGAATGATTAATGCAGGAAGATATTGTAGAGGGAGAAAAAAAAAATCAAGATTCCTATCAAAAGAGAGATTCTCAATCCATTAGCAGGTAACACCCTTCTAAAAGAAATTGGTAAATTTCAAAAATTATTTACCTTTTCTAATGTTTCAAGTATTTAATATATCATCAAACTATTATCACATAAATAATATAATTGATCATACAACTTAAACACAGATATCGTGGCTGTATATGTCAAATTGTAATTGTAATGATTCGGACTTGATTGTAATGACATTAGCCTTAACCTATCAACACTAGTGTCAAGACCCAATTTCTCAAATCATGATGACACCTACCATAACTCACTAATAGGTAAGTCAACCGTAACTCGAAATTGCTAGTAATTGGTTTAAGGATAGAAACAAAACAAATAGATAAAACAACAGCATAAATAACAAGGGAACATCCAAAATATAAATAGATATACAATCTAATTCATCCAAGAATTCGAAGTTGCTAATACAGAGCCACTATATATCAATGCTGGCTCTTGCATAAAGCAAGTAAAGCAAAGGCTTTTTAGGCCGCAAAATTTTTGGGCCCATTTTTCACAAATAATAAGTTTAAGAAAATTTTTTATTAAAAAAATTGGATACTTTAAAATAAAAAATACCTTTTATTTTAAAATGATTAAACTATTCGAAGTAAAAAATTATTTTTCATTTTATTATTTAGAGACAATATTAAAATTATCAGGTGATGAGAACACAAGAAAAGCATTACTTTAACCAAAAAGAAAATCCTTAGAACATAATAATAACTCATATTGATAGTTATGACTTTACTTTTAAATTAAAACTGTTAAGAAAATTAGTTTAAGTATATGATAATGTTATAATTAATATACTCAATCAAACAACAGGGTTAGATTATTGCTTACAAAATAATGTCAACAATTTTTGTAACAACTACATCTTCACAAAAAAGATTGCAAAATTAAAGTTGACAAAATTTTATCAAAAATCAACAAGGTCTCCAAACACACACACACGTGTATATATATATATACTAGCTTAAAAGCACTAAATCCAAAATCCTAAAGTCAAATTACTAAAATATCTTCACTTGGAAAAACTCCCAAAAAAAAAAAAAATACAATTGCCATCAGCCACCAAACTCCAGAAAAAAAAAAATCAAAAAACAATTGCCGAATAGGCGCCACTTCCACTCCTTTTCAAACGATCTGTCACGTCCCTCGCCATAAGCTGCGACCTTTTCTTATTTATACCACATCAACGCAGATCTCGTCCCCAAGTTTTTCCCACAAATCTGCGCATTTATTATCGGTTTATCCTACTGCTTCTATTGCTCCCATAACATTGTTTCCGCTTAGAGTTACAGTAGTGATTTTGACCTCTGCTTGCAGGACATTATTGCTTTTCCTCCGGACAAATCGTTGTTCGCTTTTTTGCACCGCCATTGCCGTTAAAAAAAAAAACTCCCGAAGAGAATCCACCGCTTCACTCACGTCACTTCCTCCTACAGCCATAAAGCCAAAAGAAGCACCTATGCCATCCTTTAACTCTAAGATAACATCGGCGCAGAGATAGTGTTCACGAGCAAACCAACGACAGTCACTAAAGTGTCCGGTTGATTTTCTGTCGTCGGTGTGTTATGGCCAGAAAGCCGCTGGGAAATATACGTGTGCCAGGAAGATCAAGTGATACCATCGACGACATTAAGTCCAATGGAGTCTCATGGCGTCTGCCTCCGCCATGTTATGGTGCCTCTGCAATCGCAAGAGACTATCGATCAACAAAGCGGCTTGGTCCGAACAAGGAGAGGTTTGAACAGTTGCACTTCCTAAACTATTGATCCAATGTTGAATGTCTAATTTTTAAATGATCATGGATGACAATAAAGATTTGATGTGGATATGTGAACAATTCAAATTGTTTTTTCCATCCCTGCGTTCCTGTTAGAACCTTAGGAATGGTATCTTTTTGGTACAGAGATGATTATTAGTCTCAATCGTTGCCACCAAATATCACGTTTGTTTCCAAGGGTTGCATAACATTAGTTTATTTCAGTGACAATTCTTGTGTTTTACTCAGAACATATTATGTAGTTATGTTCATTAATGACAATTCTTGTGTTTTACAAATGAAATTATTCAATGGCAATACTTACAATCTCCAATCAATTACAGTATTCTCATCTTTTCTTCATCATTTTATTTTATGAAGATTGGGTTGTGAAAGCAACTTTTCATCATTCATAAATTTAATAAATAAATTACATTAAGATAACAAAGAAAAATGTGTTATATTTTTTAATAGATCACTGTAATATGAGAACATAGGTAAGAATGAAGAAAAAGTCATCAACAAAATTTATAGCTCTCAACATGCATGGTAGGTGTCTTTCTCAAGGCACATAATTACCTTTATAGAGAATTTTCAAATTTTCATACAATTTGAATAGTTAATACGCACTTTTGAAATATAATGGATGTTAATGATCTTTTTGGAGGAAAAAGACATCATCTTTTGAAGACCTACCTAATTTAATTACACAAATTTATGTTTACTTCTTTATGCATAATTATTTACTCAAACTTTTATTTTAATAATATTGTTGTTCTATTTCAATTTGTTTATCTGATTTTAACTTAAATTAGCATGAAATTTAAAAAAGTAAGAAAGACTTTTGAATATTATGATTTTTTTTATACATTTTAGATATCTATTGAATTTTGTGATTTCAATAATGTCACATGCAAAATTGAAATTAAAGAGTTAGCTAAAAGAAAACAAACATCCTAAGCCGACTAAAAAAATAAAGGAAGACAAGCACATTAAATTCTCTTACAAATCTTGACAAAAATATATACAAATATAGACAGACTAGTCTTAGAAAAAAAGTATAGAAGGAGACGATAATGATTCAAAATGTATGTTGTGCTCACCGTCACCTTCGAAAGTTGGCTGCTATAGGCTCGAATATCAATAGTGGTGACTAACGCTCGAACCAGCATCACGAAAACATATGTAGAGTATAGTATCAGTATTAAGCAATAGGTATCTTATAGGTATCATAGGCCGACTGAGAAAAAAGTCAAAGTAATAGAAAATATTATACAATAATGTTACAAACCACAAAGGACTCCCATAAGCCTGATGGGTAAACAAATAGTTAAGAAAAGAGTAAAGGAACTAGGCAAAACCCAAAATAATTTCTAATGTACCACAAATTTTGAGATCTGGAAGGTAAAGCAGAGAGCCTAGACCTCGAATCATAGATGACGCCTTTCGATAGTAGTAATGTAAATAAAACCAAACTCGATAAGGGTTGACATAAATCTCGAATGACAAACCACTGGTGATGCCTCCCGAATAATAATTATGGTGAAATCCATATAAGAAAAGTTTGTATGTCAACTCCATATCAGAGGATAAGTCATTAGAATCAGGAAGTACAACGCTCAGACCTTAAACTACTGATTATACCTCTTGATAGTATTTTTTTCAACTATCGGCTCCAAATATACAAGACTATGACAATCACTAGTATAAACCTAGACTAAGGCCAAGCATGTTCCAATGAAACACCAAAATGTAAGTATAAGACAAATCATGAGATAACAGTGGCAATTAAAGGCAACACACATACCAATAGTTCCCACATACAACCTAAAACATGGATCCTAACAAGTATAGCATATTCAACTACATACCAACCATAAATTCATGAAAATCCATATACATTTATGTAATCAAACACAATCTAAAGAGAAGGAAGTCGTAGCGTACCTTAAGGTTGACCACGCATGCTATAAATAACTTCTTAGGAATTTTTTTTCTTTCGTACAATCTCAGATTGCTCCCATGCTATCAAAAATAGAATCATAATATTAGTATATTCATTTTGAAACTAAATTCATATAATTCACAGGGATATCAAAATTAAATCAAAGTCTAAAATATTAAAGTGGGACTCATCGACAAATAGAAAATTGAGTCTGTAATAAGGTCCAAAATAGTTCTCCAAACTTTTGTCCCCAAACAGAAGACAATTTGATTCTCAAAACTAACTAGAATCAAACCTACAATAATTCTTTCGTTTTAAGCTAAGAAATCAACAATGGCAGCAGCTAAATACATAAAAATTATGCCAAATGAAAAGGTTCCCAACATGTAACCATGTCAATTTTGGACACCTTGGTCTTTGAATAATAACCTGATTCAAACTTGGATCGAGTGAGAAATCGCAATTTGAAATTTTTGAGATGAAGTTGATCGTGTATGTCATATTATTAAAAGGCAAAACCTATTTGCCATCCCAGACCTCTGCGAACATAGAGCTTGACTTGTGAATGTAGAGCCTAACCTGTGAATGTGGAGAAGGGGAAAGAGGACCCCCGAAAACGCAACCAATGGCACATGGAGACAAAGGGCTGAGCTCCATGAACACAACCCAGGGAACCATAAACAGGGACAACAAAATTCCCATGCACCAGCAACAACTTGAACAACTAATTTTGCCAAGTTCAAATCTCTGACGAGGTGCTCAAAATTCATTCCAATCCCATGTGCAAATTGACTATGCTACCCAATAAAATTTGGCATCGTGGATCAACGACACAGTTGAGATATCTGTATGAAGTCATCTTGACCAAAAGTGGGTCCCACACCTAAGAGACATTATTAACCAAAATCCATCATGGGGCTTAGAATTTATCCAGAAGCCTCAGGAACCAAATAGAAGGTCATTCTAGACCAAAATATGCTTTCTAGAGCTAATCGTATGACAGAATTTTCTTTTGGACACACTTTCCAAGAATTGATCAAGGTAAACCTTAGGCCAAATTTCTAAGTCTAAAATGTCAAATGATTTAAACTTGCACCAAAAGACTAAGAACTCGAGTTGACCATGCAACTAGCCTAAAATAACTATTTTAGAGTTAATAGAACTGTAGAAATTTCATTTTGAGGTTGTTTATCTAACATTTTGACTAATGTAAACTATTCAAATGTCAAAGGTCTCAAATCACAAAAATTATCACAAAATCCAAATGAATGACTGAGTGAACGAACTTTCAGTCCTAGTAAGTCATAAATGAACTAGGTAACCATGAGAAAGCTCTAACCAATAAAACAAAATGGTAGCACAAAATGACCTAAATGGTCAATATAACATCAACTACCTAAAGAATTTTCAGCCATGAAAGTAAGAGTCAAGAAGTACCCGAAGGCTCAAATAAGTCGAGAGCTACTCCTGTGTCACTTGCTCGATCTCCCAAGTAACCTCCTCAATTGGACGCTGCCTATAATGAATCTTAATTGTAGGAATGGTTCTTAAGCAAAGTCATCTAACATCTTTGCCTAAAATGGCAACTGGATACTTAACAAAGGTCATACTATAATCCTATCCAATCAAATCATACTAGAGCACATGAGTCCCATATGGAATATACCAGCACAACATTGAATTATGAAAAACTATATGGATGGGAGAAAATATATGTGTCACGGCCCAAACTTAGGGCCTAGACGTGACACGGCGAATGGGGAATCCGGATCAAGCCTCTCCACTTATCATTACACATCATTATCGCGTAAACATGTAAAAGACATAAAATGATATTACGGGGCAAAGGGGCTAAGGGTTAGCTTGCAAATCAACATCATCAAGATACAAGAAGTCAAAGCTCGTAACATACATAAATGACTTGTCCAACAAACACCTCTAATTAAACAGAGCAGGGTCCAAGACAAAGTAACCAGGCTCACCCTTATAATCAAATAGAACATAAGAAAGTGTCTCATTACATAGATAATAGCAACATAGATTAAGGTCCCCGAAGTGGAGGATCACCAGCTAGCTTTAAGTAGAACCGAGCTAGCCATGTGGAGGATGAGGATGATCAACTTGGGCACCAGTTCCTACATGGTGATATCATGTAGGCAAGAGTATGCGTTAGTATATATGAATGTATTAAGTATGTGAGATGCAATGCAATAATAGATAAGCATCATAATCCAAAATGCATAATGATAGACAATAGGCATAACATAGCAATGTGACATGTATGATCAATGCATAAGTAAAACATACTTAAGTAATGCATGCTCGTATAGGATATCATATGTGAAGATGATACAAAGCAAGCTATCCAAACTTGTGTTGGGGTAAGATGGTGATGGTCACACCCTATCACCCTAGGTAGTGACGTACGCACCCCTCACATGGTTAATGATATTCACACCTATCATTCAGGTAGCAAGGTATGAACCCCTCACATGGTTTTTGAATACTAACCCCCACCTTAGATACCAAGGTACTAACCCCTCGATAGGTTACCCAGGCTCTTGTCCCCCCGGATTAGGCATGGTCTAATGCATCACTTTATATAAGATTTATCATATGCTCTAGTAAAACACTTCATATATGAATAATCATATACATAAGCTCATTTCATCATCATAACACCATTCATATCATATCTCATGCTTTGGAACTTCATTTCCTCTAGAAACCATAATCGGACGTTTTATCGAACACCTTGGGAGTGTATAATAGAGGTAGTAGACCATGCAATTTAGAGATGAAATCATGCAAGAAAATCTGTTGTGAAACCATTAATCAACACCTTGCAATACCCCCAAGACATTCACATCAAAATCTCTTATCAAATCCAGCATTAGATCCAAGATTTAGAAATCAAAACATGCTAAAACAACCATTCTTTCGTGAACTATAATCATTGTGCAATAAATTTCTCAATATACAAGACTCACATGTAAAATCAACTTTAAATCATACAGTATTAGTAAAAAGAAGACTTGTTTAGGGTAGTATGAGGGCGGAATATGACTAAGTATGGGTAAAATCACGTATGAGAGCTTTTAGGCCCAAGACTTAAAGTCTTGGACCGAAGCTAAAAAATAGAGCTAAAAAATTCATAGGGGCGCTTCGCAAGTGGGACGTGAAAACCCCTCTGGAAATTGATTTTTGAAATTTTGTAATTGCTAAATCTTTGCTCTTAAATCAAGATTAGACCCTTATCCCCTAACTTGGACCCCCTGAACAAGAATCCGAAGTCGAATTTTCAAAATCACAAATGGATTTTGAGATATAAGGAAATTAAAATTCCTGGTATTCTGATGCACGTTTTGGGGTACTTTTTGGGGTCGTTACAATATCTCCCCCTTGGGAACATTCGTCCCCGAATGTAAAAGAGTCGTACAAGACAAGGGTAATCATGAACAAATCCGTCCCAACAAGAATGCAACATAACATATAAAACACCATTTTCAAATTCTCAACACAAGTGTAAAATCATAATAAGTTTAGCAACTCAAACATGAATGCATTGAATGACGTAGGGGCTAAAGCATGAGACTTGAAACCACATAAGGGACTTGGGATCAGTATCTTCGGCTTGAGTAGAGTGGAAAAGATGAGGATACCGCTTTTGCATGCCCGCTTCGGCCTCCCATATAGCACTTTCAACTTGTTGGTTCCTCCAAAGGACCTTAACGGATGGTACCTCCTTGTTCCTCAATCTCTTCACTTACCTATCCAAGATCTAAACCAGAATCTCCTCATAAGTCAAGTTATCCTCAAAAAAATCCATAACATCAAGAGGCACAATGGCATTAGGATTACTTACACACTTTCTGAATGTAGAAATATGAAATACTGGATGAATCAAATTCATTTCACTAGACAACTTCAACTCATAAGCTACCTTGGCAACCCTCTTTATCACCTCATAAGGATCAACATACCTTGGTCTCAGTTTCCCCTTTTTACCAAAATGGAGGATATCTTTCATTGGAGAAACTTTCAAATAGACCCAATCACCTACTTTGAATTTAAGGTCTCTTCTTCTCACATCGGCTTAGGATTTTTGATGACTTTGGGTTGTCCTCAACCTTTCCCTAATCATCTTAACCTTATCAAGAGCATCCATAACTAGATCTGGTCCCAACAAAGCCACCTCTCCAACTTCAAACCAACCCACCTGTGATCTACAATGTCTCTCATAAAGAGCTTCAAAAGGAGCCATACTAATGCTAGAGTGATAGCTATTGTTGTAGGCAAACTCAATCAATGGAAGACGGTCATCCCAACTACCTTTAAGCTCCAATACATAAGCCCTAAATATATCTTCAAGTGTTTGAATTGTCCTTTTAGCTTGGCCATCCATTTGAGGGTGGAAGGTCGTACTAAGGTGAATATTGGTATAAGACACCTTTGAAAAGACCTCCAAAAGTGTGAAGTAAATTGTGCACCAGGATCTGATATAATGGATAAAGGGACCCCATGTAACCTCACTAACTCATGGATGTACAACCTTGCATATTCTTCAGTCCCATATGTAGTCTTAGCTGGTAGAAAATGAGCCGATTTTGTGATCCTATTATCTACCACTCATGTCGAATCAAAACCTTTTCTAGGTTTGGGCAACCCAACCACAAAATCCATATTAATTACCTCCCACTTCTAAGTGAGAATCTCTATGTCTTGGGTTAGGCCACCCGACCTTTGATATCCATCTTTGACTTGTTGACAACTATGGAAACTGGGAAACAAATTTAGCAATATCCCTCTTCATGCCTCCCCACCAATATACATCTCTCAAGTCTCTATACATTTTGGTGGAACCGGGGTGGATAGAGTAAGAAGAATTATGGGTCTCATCAAGAATTCTCTCCCTCAAACCATCAATATATGGCACACACAACCTACCTTGGTACCTAAGGGCACTATCTGCCCCTTGGGAGAAAACCTCTACTTCGCCCTCTTTCACCAAGGCCTTCAATTTAAGCAAGGAGAAGTCAAAATCTTGTTTGGCTGTCACCTCATCAACAAAGAAAGACTTAGACCCATCAATAACCACAACACCATTATTACCAACCTTTTCCAACCTAACCCCCAACCTAGCAAACCTATGCACCTCCTTAGCCATCTCCCTATCTCCACCCTCCATATGAGCTAGGATACCTATGGACACCCAACTCAATGCATCTGCCACTACATTTACCTTACCTGGGTGATAATGCACACTCATGTCATAATCTTTGAGAAGTTCTAGCCACCTTCTTTGTGTCAAGTTAAGGTCTTTTTGTGTGAAGACATATTGATAGCTCTTATGATCGGTGAAGACATCAACATGCACCCCATACAAATAATGACGCCAAATCTTTAATGCAAACACCACGACAGCTAATTCAAGATCATGGGTAGGGTAGTTCTTTTCATGCACTTTGAGTTCCTTAGAAGCGTAGGTTATCACCTTATCATTTTGCATTAGCACACAATCCAAACCAACTCTAGATGTATCACAATACACAACAAAACCCTAAAGCACATCCGGTAGTGACAATATAGGAGCGGACACAAGTCTATCTTTCAATGTTTGGAAGTTTTGCTCATATTCATCGGTCCATTCAAACTTAACGCTCTTTTGAGTCAATTTTTTTATAGGGGAAGCAATGGAGGAGAACCCATTCACAAACCTTCTATAGTAACCCGCAAGGCTTAAGAAACTCCTAATATCCAATGGGATCAATGGTCTAGGCCAACTCTATAAGGGATTCCCAGCATCTCATAGAAAAAGAGTATGTAATGTAGATTTTGAAGAAGAGTATAAATAAGACAAAGGAGTTTTCATAATTTCATTTTTTGATCATAAATAATCGCCA
>JAABOM020121220.1:0-22519 GCA_011800125.2 Solanum clarkiae | reverse complement strand
GATACCCCTGTAATTGTTACAGTTTTGAATATCTCCCTTATTCTTGTACAATGGAACCATTGTACTCCTCCTCCATTTATCAAGCATCTTGGCAGTCTTCATAATAGCATTGAACAATCTAGTCACCACTCAATGCCATCCTTGACCATATTCTTCCAAAAGTCTACCGGAATCTCATCGGCCCCGATCGCCCTCCCCCTCTTCGTCCTACTAATAACCTGTCTTACCTCTTCAACTCTGAATCTCCTGCAATACCCAAAATCATGATGGTTTTTGGAGTGTGCCAACTCACACTAGTGGCTTAATAAACATCAGCGGAATATGGGTTTGATGTTCAACTACACTTCATGACTTCTGATTCTTAAAATTTACCTTCCATCAACTTCTTGAGACCAACAAAAGGAAGTGATTCATTTAATGTTCCTTGATGCCATATATATCAGGCTTGATTAATGAAGTAGCATACATATATCTTAAATATTGCTCTACCATTATAGAGTGGATAAAACATAAGCAAAATCTGTATATTTTATTGCTATGTCCAACTCAAATCATGTAAAAGCATTTCAAGAACCTTTTCATCTGATGATTGTGAGGATAAGTTGGCAAAAATAAATCTAAGACCACAAGAAAGAAAGTGGGCAAAAAAATTCAAATAGAAATGCATAAAACAATCAAATGTAAAGTATCATTCTCTCCTTAGGATTACTTTACGCTAGAGTAGGGGTGGCAATTGGGCGGGTCAGGTCAAATTTAAGCAGGTTATAATCGGTCAAGATAACAAAGGGTCAAGACCCAACCCAACTCAAATTCACTTGGGCCAAAATGGGTTGGGCCAAAACGGGTTATAGAGTGGGTCAAGATATAACCCGACTCAATTTTTACTAAGTTTACTTATTTTATTTGTTCTTTTTCAATATTTTAGTACTTAATTAAATTATATTTTTCTTTATTATGACTATATAAAATATATCAAAGTAAAAAAATATTTTGAAAATATTTTAGCAAGATCTCTCTCAAGTCAATTCGGGTTACATATCAATCCAATTTTAAATGGGTTGGGTTGAGATGTGTTAAGCTAATAATTGAGCAGGTTATTAACCCACCCAAACTTCAACAGGTTGGGCTGGTGTAATACCCATAAATTATGAAGGGCATAATGGTCCTTTTATTAATTATAAAAAAAAGAGAAAGAAGAGTTAAAGAAGGAAAAAGAAGAGTTAAAGAAAGAAAAAGAAAGAGGGAAACAACCCTTTTCCACATGAATTAGGGCACCAAGCCCTTTTCCTATTTAGTGTCTTAGTCACGACCCAAGCATAGGGCCTAGATATGACACGGCGCAAGAAAAATTCGAAGGGAACCCAATCAAGCCTCTTAGCATATCATTGCACATTCTTGGTCGCGGAAGCAATAAAGTAGCAACATAAGAGTAGAAATAGGGATAATCGGGGCTAAGGGACATCATTCATATCAAAATAACAAAATTCAAGAGAGAGTCAAAACTTATAACGTTTCACATTACATATCCAACAACACCTCTAATACATAGATAAGAGCGGGGGCCAAGACAAGCAACTAGGCTCACCCTCATAGTCAACATTTACATAAAAGAAAGGTAGTTCTAGAACATAGTAAGAGATCATAAGTAACGTCCCCGAAATGGAGGAGTCACCAACAAGCTTGAGTGGAAGCATACTAGCCACGTGGATGAAGATGCTCAAGTGGGGCTTCGGTTCCTACATGGTGACATCATGTAGGCATAGAGTATGCATTAGTACGTTTGAATGTACTAAGTATGTAGGATGCAATGCAGCAAGAGGTAATTACATAATCAAAATGCATATCATAGGCAATGAATAGACTTATTAC
This sequence comes from Solanum clarkiae, assembly GCA_011800125.2. Lineage (NCBI taxonomy): Eukaryota > Viridiplantae > Streptophyta > Magnoliopsida > Solanales > Solanaceae > Solanum > Solanum clarkiae. The sequence continues at coordinate 20,650 of JAABOM020121220.1, read as the reverse complement.
TAGTAATATGACATGTATGAATGATACTTGAAGTAAAATCATGCTAATATAGAACATAATCAGTATGTAAATAGTGACCAATTTAGTGCAATCCAAGGCTTACCATCTCCTTGGAGAGACGCATGAGGTACAAACCCTATCATGAGGTTGATGAGGTACAAACTCCCCAACAAGGTTGATGGAGTATAAAACCCCCAATAAGGTTATCAAGGTACAAACCCTCGACAAGGTTGCACAGGCCTGCCACCTCCCAAGCGAAGCGATCGAGGTACAAACCCCTCAACAAGGTTACTCGAGCCTACAACCTCCTGAGTAAGGCTTGTTCATCCCCAACACTATAGAGATAATATCATATACATACACTCCTTTCATCATCATATACATACATTCCTTTCATCATTATATACATTTGTTTCATCATCATATAGTCATTCATCTCATAAGACATGGATTGGACTTTCAATTCCTTAAGAAATCATAACCAGACATTTTATCAAAAACTTGGCAGGTGTGTAGTGCCAGCTGTAAAACCATGAAATTCAAGAGTGAAATCATGCAAGAAAATTCATTGTAAAATAATCAATAAATACTTGGTAACACCCTCAAGCAATATACATCAAAACCTTCATCAAATCCCACAATAGATCTTAGATTCATAGCTTCAAACATGTTAAAACAGTCATAAATTTCATGAAGCCTCAACATAATATGCAGTGAAATTTATAATAGATAAGACCCATAAGTAAATCAACTTTAAATCATGCAATCTAGGGTAAAAGGAAGCTTCGGTATCATGGGTGAAAGGAACCCATGAAAGAAATTCACATACCTTGGCTTTGGAGATTAGCTTGATGAAGATTGGAGATGGAGATTTGAAGCTTGAATGAGAATCTTGAGATCCGAATGAGTTTTGAGACTTGGGTTTAAGAGTAAAAAATTTGGCTAAGTGTTTGAATGAGTATTGGGAAATGTTTTGAATTATATAAGGATGAAATATGTATAAGTATAGGTATTTTTACGTTTAGAAACACTTAGGCCCAAGACCCAAAAGCCTTGGACTAGACTTAAAAAACTTCCAACAAAATGTACTGTGGCGCGCCCTTGGCACGTTGCGCCAGTGGCTGGAAAACCTTTCTGGAAATTTATTTTTGGAAAAATGAAATTAGGATTAGTTCGCTCTACAATTAGGATTAGAACCATTTTGCATTCAATTTGACCCCCTAAACAAGAATATGAAGTTGGATTTTTGATATCATGCACGGATTTTGAGATATATAAAAATTACGATTCTGGGCACTTCCAAGGCACATTTTCGGGCACTTTTTGGGTCGTTTCAATATCTCCCCCTTGGGAATATCGTCCCCAAATGTCAAGAAAATGTATATGAGAGATGCAAACATGACAATTTCAGCCCACATAAAGATGCAAAGTACACTTAGATACCATTTCAAAAATCTCAACATGAGTAAAATCATCATGAACCTGTTAATTTAAACATGAACGTATGCATATGTTATAGGCCGAACTTAGACTTCAAATTACATAGGGGACTTAGATTAATACCTTAGGCTTGAGTAGAGTGGAAAATATAAGGATATCACTTTTGCATGTCCGCTTCTGCCTCCCAAGTAGTACTTTCAACTTGTTGATTCCTCCAAACGAGCTTAACCGGAGCCACATCCTTGTTCCTTAACCTCTTCAGGGTCTATCCAAAATATGAATGAAAACCTCTTCATAGGTTGAATTATCTTCAACAACACCCACAACATCAAGAGACATAATACCATTAGGGTCTCCCACACATTTCCTCAACATAAATACATGAAAGACCGGATGAATCAAATCCATCTTACTAGGCGATTCCAACTCATAAGCTACCTTGTCAATTCTCCTCATTACCCTATAAGGACCCACATATATTAGGCTTAACTTGCCCTTCTTACCGAAAAGAATCACATCCTTCATGGGTAATACCTTTAAATAAACCCAATCACCCACTTTGAATTCAAGATCCTTTCTCCTTACATCGATATAGGACCTTTGACGTCTTTGGGCCGTCTTCAACTTCTCCCTAATCATCCTAACCTTCTCATGAACCTACATAACCTGCTCTGGTCCCAACAAAGCCACCTCACCAATTTCAAACCACCCAACTGGCGATCTACAATGTCTAATATAAATAGCCTCAAAAGGAGCCATACCAATGCTAGAATGATAGTTATTATCATAGGCAAACTAAATCAGTGAAAGATGATCATCCCAACTACCCTTAAGCTCTAATACACAAGCTCTAAGAATATCCTCAAGGGTTTGGATAGTCCTTTTGGCTTGGCTATCCGTTTGAGGGTAGCAGGCCGAACTAATCTTAACCTTTGTACCAAGACCCTTTTGGAAAGACTTTCAAAAATGTGAAGTAAATTGAGCTCCACGATCCGATATAATGGATAAAGGAACCCCATGGAATCTCACCAATTCATGGATGTACAACTTAGCATACTTTTCAGCCCCATATGTGGTCTTAACCAGTAGAAAGTGAGTCAATTCATCATCCTATCAACCATAGCCCAAATGGAATGGAAACCATTCCTAGTCTTAGGCAACCCAACTACGAAGTCCATACTAGTATCTTTCCACTTCCAAGTAGGAACCTCTATGTCTTGGGTTAGGCCACCCGGCCTTTGATGTTCAGCCTTGACTTGTTGACAACTATGGCAACTGGACACAAATTTGGCAATGTATTTCTTCATGCCTCCCCGCCAATACAGCTCTCTCAAATCTCTATACATTTTAGTAGAACCGGGGTGAATAGAGTAGGAAGAAACATGAACCTCATCAAGAATTCTCTCTCGCAAGCCATCAACATAAGGCAAACACAACCTCCCTTGATATATAAGTGCACCATCTCCCCCTGGGAGAAAACTTTGACCTTTCCATCACTAACTAAGGCCTTCAATTCCAACAAGGAGGGATTAAGATCTTGCTTAGCTTTCACCTCATCAACCAATGAAGACTTAGAACCATCAACAACACCACCACCACCATTGTCCACCTCTTCCAACCTAACTCCCAACCTAGCCAACTGATGGACCTCCCTAGCTACCTCCTTATCACAACCACTAACACAAGTTAGGATACCCATAGACACCCTATTCAAAGCATCCACCAAAAATTAGCCTTACCCGGATGATAATGCACACTCATATCATAGTCCTTAAGGAGTTCTAACCATCTACTTTTCCTCAAGTTAATATTTTTGTGGTAAAGGCATATTGGAGACTATTTGATTGGTGAACACATCAACGTGCACCACATATAAATAACGACGCTAAATCTTTAATGCAAATACCATGGCAGCTAGTTCAAGATCATGAGTAGGATAATTCTTTTCATGTTTTTTGTGTTGTCTAGAAGCATAGGATATCAACTTACTATTTTGCATTAGAACACAAGCCAAACCAACTATAGAAGGATCACAATACACAACAAATCTCTCTAGCCCTTCTGCTAGTGACAAAATAGGAGCGAACACAAGCTTATCTTTCAATGTTTGGAAGCTCCTCTCACACTCATCGGTCCACATAAACTTAGCCCTCTTTTAAGTCAATTTAGTCATGGGAGAAGCAATAGTAGAGAACCCATTCAAGAACATCCGAATAGTAACCCGCTAAGTCCAAGAAGCTCCTAATATCTGCCGGGGTCAATGGTCTAGATAAATTTCTAATCACATCCATGTTTTTAGGATCCACCTTAACACCATCCCCCGACACCACATGTCCTAGGAAGGCAACCTCCCTCAACCAAAATTCACACTTCTCATACTTAGCATATAATTTCTCTTCCCACAATCTTTGCAACACAACCCTCAAATGAGCCCTATGCTCCTCTTCACCATGAGAATAAATCAAAAAATTATCAATGAGTACCACAACAAACGAATAAAGGTAGGATTTGAAGACCATATTCATAAGATCCGTGAAGATGGCTGGTGGATTGGTCAACCCAAAATACATCACAACAAACTCATAATGCCCATACCTAGTCCGGAAGGCCGTCTTGGGAATATCACACTCCCTCACCTTCACTTGATGATACCCGGATTGAAGATCAATCTTAGAAAAATGGCTAGCCCTTTGCGTTGCCGATAGGATACCTATTCTTAATGGTGACCCCATTGAATTGCTGATAGTCAATACACATTCTAACGGACCCATCCTTCTTTTTCACAAAAAACATCGGTGTACCCCAAGGTGATTGGCTAGGCCTAACAAATCCCTTTTCCAACAAGTCCCTAAACTGTTCCTTAAACTCCGCTGGGGCCATATGGTAAGGGGGAATAGAAATAGCTTGAGTATCAGGGAAGGAGATCTATACAAAAATCTATTTCCCTTTCGGGAGGAACATCAGGAAGGTCATTTGGAAAGACATCAAGTAACTCATTTACAACCAAAACCGACTCTATGGGAAGGACCTTGGACTCTACTTTCCTAACCCTCATAAGAAGGTAAAGACACCCCTTAGATATTAACTTCCAGGCTTTAATACAAGAGATGAACCTACCCTTGACCACCACATCATGACTCTCCCACTCAAGGACAGGTTCATTTGGGAATTAGAACTTGACCCAATGGGTTCTACAACTAATAGTGGCATAGTATGCATGCAACCAATCCATCCAAAAAATGACATCAAAATCAACTATATCTAACTCAACAAGATCACAAGTCAACATTTTATACAAGATGGAAATGGGACAATTTCTATTGAGCTTCCTAGAAAAATAGACGCACTAATAGGAGTAGATACCTCATATGATTCACACAACAACTTAGGGTCAACATGGAAATTTTTGGCAACAAAGGGGGTAACAAAAGAAAGAGTAACACCTAGATCAATCAATGCATACATATCAAAATCAAAGATTTTCAACATACCAGTGATGATATCGGGCACTTTATGAACCCCTTGCCTCTCATGTAAAGCATAGAATCGATTGTGCCTTTGGGCACCACCTTGTTGACCACCTCTCCCCAAATGAACCACATTAGCATCTTGTGGACGAACCGCCTTACCCTCGTTGAGATTTTGATGGTAATCTATCACCTTATGCCCAACCTCCCTACAACCATAACAAGCATTTGTGTCCCTCAAGTATGGGCCACTATGGCCCCTATCATATTTTGGACACCCACCATTAGGAATCACATCTCCAACACCTCAGGCCCTTGGAAAACCATTGTCGACCCTCTCATGAGAAGACCCTTGGCCTTGATGGAACCAGCCACCCTTTTGGAGCTTTCCCTCAAAACGGGCCCTCTTGGTCTCATGAGCCCTCCTCTTCCTCAATTTCTCCTCCTCCATTTGTTTGACATAGGTCATCAAACGCGACAAGTTCATGTCACTAATCAACATGTCGGATCGACACCCCTCACTAACCAAATCAGAAACACCCATCACAAATTTGTTCATCCTAGATCTTGAGTCGGCCTCCAAATGTAGAGCATATTTTGAAAGTTAGTTGAACATGAGGGAATACTCCCTCACACTCATTGACCCTTGTCTAAAATTCATAAATTCCACCAATTTTGCTTCCCTAAGCTCAAGATGGAAGAAGATTTAGGAAGGCTGCCTGGAATTCCTCCCAAAGTACCACATGTTGACTCCCTTTTCCTCCTTCCATTGATTGTACCATATTTGCGCTACCCCTTTGAGTTGGTGGGATACCAACTCTGCCTTATCCTCCTACCTTATACTTATGATAGCCAAAATCTTATAGACCTCATCAATGAATTCTTGAGGGTCCTCACTCACTTTTGACCCATAGAATTTCGGGAGATTCATTCTCATGAAGTCTCTTACCCGAGATGCCGGTGTAGAAGCATGGGGGGATTAGGCTCCTTAGTTGTCTTGACTAGCCATAACTTGTGCAAGCAAAGTGAGTGTATCTTGAAGATATCCATTAGTCGGCTACTCCTCGGGTGTGCAGGCTCTTCTCCCTCTCGTGTTAGACATGATCTAGCATAGAAAAGGACAATCGTTAGGGGAAAAACCTTACCTCCACTTCTATAGCACGATATAGAGTATGAAGAAGGGAAACATTTCCTAAAAGCCTCATAGCCTCTAGCTCATAGTTGTGGTGCACAACAGAACCATGAATAAGACTCAAATCGTCGAGGTGTGTTGGACTCTGAGGATTTAACAACCTAGTGCTCTGAAATAAAATTTTTCATGATCCAAGCCTACGGTCTAGACGTGACACGACACAAGGGGAACATGAAGGGACCCCAAGCAAGCCTCTTAGCATATCATTACACATCCTTGGTCGCGGAAGCAATAAAATAGAAGCATAAAAGTAGAAATAGAGATAACCGGGGCTAAGTGAAAACATTCATATCAAAACAACAAGAGTCAAGAGAGAGTCAAAACTCATAACGTTTCACATTACATGTCCAATAACACCTCTAATACATAGATAAGAGCGGGGGCAAAGACAAGCAATCGGGCTCACCCTTATAGTCAACATTTACGTAAAAGAAAGGTAGTTCTAGAACATAAAAAGAGATCATAAGCAACATCCCCAAAATGGAGGATTCACCAACAAGCTTGAGTGGAAGCGTACTATCCATGTTGATAAAGATGCTCAAGTGGGGTTTCGATTCCTATATAGTGACATCATGTAGGCATAGAGTATGCGTTAGTACATTTAAATGTACTAAGTATGTAGGATGCAATGTAGCAAGAGGTAATTACATAATCAAAATGCATATAATAGGCAATCAATAGACTTATAGCAATATGGCATGTATGAATGATACTTGAAGTAAAATCATGATTATATAGAACATAATCCATGTGCAAAGAGTGACCACTTTAGTGCAATCCAAGGCTTACCACCTCCTTGGAGAGGCACGCGAAGTACAAATCCCCCAATAAGGTTGATGGAGTACAAACCTTTCAACAAGGTTATCAAGGTACAAAATCCCCGACAAGGTTGCACGGGCCTGCCACCTCCCGAGTGAGGCGATCGATGTACAAACCCCTCAACAAGGTTACCCAGGCCTACAACCTCCCGATTGAGGTTTGGTCATCCCCAACACTATACAGATAATATCATATAGATACACTCCTTTCAACATCATATACATACATTGCTTTCATCATCATATGCATTCCTTTCATCATTATATAGTCATTCATCTCATAAGACATGTATTAGACATTCAATTCCTCAAGAAATCATCACCGGACATTTTATCAAACACTTGGTTGGTGCGTAGTGCTAGTGCAAAACCATGCAATTCAAGAGTAAAATCATGCAAGAAAATTCATTGTAAAATAATTAATAGATACTTGGTAATACCCTCAAGCAATATATATCAAAATCCTTCATCAAATCTCACAATAGATCTTAGATTCATAGCTCCAAACATGCTAAAATAGTCACAAATTTCATGAAGCCTCAACATAGTGTGCAGTGAAATTCATAACATATAAGATCCATGAGTAAATCAACTTTAAATCATGCAATTTAGGGTAAAAGAAAGCTTGGGTATCATGGGTGAAGGAACCCATATAAGAAACCATTATACCTTAGCTTTAGAGATTATCTTGATGAAGATTGGAGATGGAGACTTGAAATGTGAATGAGAATCTGGAGATTTGTATGAGTTTTGAAACTTGGGTTTAGGAGTAAATATTTGGCTAAGTGTTTGAAAGAATATTGGGGAATGTTTTGAATGATATGAGTGTGAAATATGGCTAAGTACAGGTATGTTCAAGTTTGGGAACACTTAGCCCTAAGACCCAAAAGCCTTAGACCGGAATTGAAATACTGCCAACAATATGTGCTGTGGCGCGCCCTTGGTGCATCGCGCTAGGGGCACAAAAATCCTTCTAAAAATTGAGTTTTGAAAAATGAAATTGCGATTTGTTTTCTCTAATATCGGGGTTAGATCCATTTTCTACTCAATTTGACCCCTTGAATGAGAATATGAAGTCATATTTTTTATATCACGCACAAATTTTGAAATGTATGGAAATTACAGTTCTGAGTACTTTCGAGAAATATTTTCGGGCACTTTTTAGGTTATTTTAGTCTCTTTTTCCAAAACAACAACAATGAAACCTTAGTGTCTCCCTCGACATTAAAGAGTAAGAAAAAAATTGTTGATCTTTGATTGTTCTTTCTTTAAGAGAAAAGTGGAAGAGGAAGGTAAGTTTCTGAATTTAATTTGTAAGCTTTTCACAATTGTAGAATAGAGCTTAAGAGTTTAAGAAATATTAGATTAGAGAAATAGAGAAATTTTCTAGATTTCATGAATAGAAAGAGAGTGCATAATTCTTGAATTGTAAACTCTAATAGTTTAACATATAGGATATAAAGGAGAAAAAAAGTATATAGCTAATATATTATGTTGGTTTATTACAAGATGAAATTAATCGAAAAAGAGTTATTTTTGTGAAATCAAAGCACTGGTTAGGCATTTGGACAACTTTGGAGCTTTTTATCGAAAGGTTAAGGGTGGGTTATTAAAGTATGAATTAACCTAAATGAGGATGTTAATACATGATCAATATGATGTGGTTATAGATTGATTGAAGGAGGCCTTACGGATGTGCTTGAGGTGACAAGTTTGGTACTTCAACACAAGTACTGTGAGTAGTAATCTTAATCCAATTTGTATTTTATAAGTTTCATGAGTTTTACATGATTTATAAAGTGAATTGTTACCGAATGATTTGAATTTACATATAGGACAAGTCCTTAACTTGATTTGATACCGAAATAACTATTTCAGATGATCTTATTTTACAAGACAAGTATATTGATAATTGAGATTATTATCATTATTTAAATGATTGTGAGCTTTCACTTGAGATATAAGTACTTTTATATGTGCTTTTATTAAGTTGATATGATATGATTATAAGATTTACATGCCTTGTACTGCTTAAAAAGTTTATATGGTTTATAAAGAAAAGTTTTCAATGGGAGTAGACCTTGGTGTTTTACTGAGTTTGATATGAAAGTGTTTTACTGAGTTTATTTGCAAATGGTCAAGTTGATTTTACTTAAGTAGATAAAGAAGATTGATTATGGTTATCTTATGTTAAAAAGAGTATTTGTTACATGATTTTGATTATCAAACTAGCATAATTTTTTGACTTGTCCCTCATTAAGATGGTTGTGGTTAAGCATTATTACTCACTGAGCCAGCATCTCACTCCTTGCTATTTTTTTTTACAGAGAATACAGGTGATACCAGTGAGAATTTCGTTGATAAGAGCTAGTAAGTCGATTCCACGGTGAGCCGAACAATTTCATTGATAAGAGCTAGTAAGTCGATTCCACGGTGAGCCTCACACTTGTTCGTGTGGGAAATGAGTTATTTATTGTTATGGACCTTTCTTCAATTCCTAGAGTCGCTTCAAGTCATTCTCTTCATAAGAGTCATGAGTATTCTTTCATATTGTACTTTAGATTTCTTTTCGTATTTAGAGATGTATTAGTATTATGGTGTGGTGATTATATTGTTGATGAATGTTGTGGCTTAACTGAGAGATGCTCTTAGTGTGATGCTGAACTCTGAGACAAGTTAAAATTTGGATAAGCCCAAAAATAAAGGAAACTTTGCCTGATTTTCTGCAGAATCTTAGTAAGAGTTGCTTTGTAATTCTTTCCCTTAGCGCCAGTCATGATCCTAAATTGGATCGGGGATTAGCAGGTTAGGTTAATTTTGTCACCCCTACACCAGAGCTACTCATGGATGGCTCAACAACTCTCCTTTATGGTTTCTTATCTATAATAGTGAAAAGTGAAAAAAAAATCAATAAAGTAGTCAAATAACTCTCCAGATGACATGTGAAGAATAAAGTAATATAAAAATAACTTTAAGGAAGTTCTAGCTCTTTCAAATTCTAATATCTTTCACCTTCAACTACCCAATTCGTTTATTGCCTCTCAAAATATTGTGGCAACGCTTCCACAACCCACGAAAAGAAGTCTTTCATTTATACCTTTTTTAGAAAAACAACAATAACTGCATGAAAACTATATCAAGATAAACATGTGACACATATTTTGTGATATAAAGCACCATAACAACAATATATTTGAACAGATTCATATCGATGATTAGTTAATCAGGTTGCATAGAATGTAGCATGTGCATTGGAATTATAAGGAAGAAGCAAAATTGTTACAGTTGTGGCCTTCTCTGTTGTGCACATGGTGCACCAAAGGAATCATTAATGCCTCTATGGCCCCTCACAAGAGCAAAGCTTTTTGGGTATATGACATGTTTTCTTGGTCATGTGTACTTTTCAAAAGTGCATTACTTTTGGAGGATCTTGCACGCACTCATCAATATTATTAAATAGTTCAAGCAAAACAGATTTCAACTATGCTAAATTTAACTACTATGGTGCAGCCATTAAAAAATTGGTGTTGTCAAATCTTACAGATAGTAGTATTCCTCTGTTCTATCTTTCCAAAGTTGTCGCCCAATAATATTTGTATGAAGTTCTCATCTAACAATATTATGACATTTCCCAATGTGATTAACTTGCCCTTAAGTAGGACCTCTAGCATATCTATTTTCATGAAAAGTACAGGAAGATGTACTAATTTATGAATAATATATTTACTAAAGGAACAAAGATACATACATTACAAAGGTTTCTATAGTCCTTCAAGAGTTGCGGACCAGATGCAAACCTGTGTATTTTATTGTCAGTAATTTTTTATCTCTGTCCAAGGCTTTTGCGTCTTGGGTCAAAGCCTTCCCATGCGTGAAAATACCTATACTCAGCCATATTTTACCTTCATATCATACAAGACATTCTCCAATACTCTCTCAAACACTTAGATAAATATTTCACCCCAAATTTCAAGTCCCAAAACTCATCTGGATCGTAAGGATTTCACTCAAGATTCAAGTCTCTGTTTCCAATCTTCATCAAGGATTTTCCAAAGTCAAGGTTTCAACCATTAGGTCCTTCCACCCATGGTGCCTAAACTTCCTTTTCACCTAAATCTCATGTTTTAAGTTGATTTACTTATCTGTTTTGCTTACTATGAATTTGACTACGAAATATTTTGGGGTCATGTAAAAGTGTGACATTTAAGCATGTTTTGAGCTATGAATCTTGGACCTATCTTGAGATTTGATGAAGGATTTTGATGTATATTGCATGATGGTATTACCAAGTATTGGTGGATAACTTTACATTGGATTTTCTTGCATGATTTCACTCTTGAATTGCATAGTTTTACACTAGTATTACACACCTACCAAATGTTTGATAAAATGTTCGGTTACGACTCTTGAGTTGTTGAAGGTCTAAAGCATGGCTTATGATTTGAATGACTTTATGATGATGAAAGGAATGTATATATGTGTCACTTTCCTCTATAGTATTATGAGTTTACCAAGCGTCGCTTGGGGGATTGTAAGCCTGGGTAATGGCATTGAGGGGTTGGTACATCGATTTCCTTACTTGGGAGGTAGTAGGCTTGGGTAACTACATTGAGGGGTTGTCACCTCGATTGTCTCGCTTGGGAGGTAGTAGGCCCATGCTACCATGATTGGGGAGGGGGGTATGTACCTCAATAACCACATTGAGGGGTTTATACCTTGATTGCCTCGCTGGGGAGGTAGTAGGCCTATGCTACCATATTGGGGTATGTACCTCAATAACCATATTAGGGGGTTTGTACCTCAATCGCCTCTCCAAGGGGGTGATAGGCCTTGGATATTCTATATTGGTGGTCACTTCTGACACACGTATTACGTTCTATATAAGCATAATTTACTCTAAGCATTATCCATGCATGCCATATTGCTATATGCTTATTCATTGCCTATGTTTATGCATTTCAATTATGTTGTTTATCTCTTGTTTCATTGCATCCTATATACTTTCAAATGTACTAATGCATACTCTATTCCTACATGATGCTACCATATAGAAACCGAGCCCCGGTTGATCATCCTTCTTCTCCATGTGGCTAGTAGAATCTCTCTCAAGCTAGTTGGTGAGTCCTCAACTCCGAGGATGATGTCTTTGCTCTTATGTTATGTTGAGACTCTCTTTCCTTTATTTGTAAGCTTTGTCTATGAGGGTGAGCTGGTTGCTTGTCTTAGCCCCCGCTAAGTTCTATGTGTAGAGGTGTTGTTGGACAAGTTATGTAAGGATGCTATGTGTTTGCCTCTCTCTTGACTCTTTAATGTTTTATGATATGGAAAACTTCCCTTTAGTCCCTTATCCTTGCTCTATACTCTTGTTGTTGTTTTATTACATTCGTGACCAATGATGTGTAATGATATATTAAGAGGCTTGCTTGGGGTTCCTTTCGGGTTCCCCATGTGCTGTATCACATCTAGGCCCTAGGTTTGGGTCGTGAAAAACTTGATATCAGAGCACTAGGTTGTTAATAGTCCTCGTCATCCAACACACCGCGTCTACTAAAGTCTTATTCATGGTTGTATTGTGTACCACAACTATGAGTAAGAGGCTATGAGTCATTTTAGGAAATGTTTCCCTTCTTCTTGATCTATGTCGTACTATAGAAGTTAAGATATGTTTTTCCCCCCTAAATGATTGTTTTTTGCTATGCTAGATCATGCCTAACACAAGAGGAAGAAGAGCCTACATACCCGAGGAACAACCGGCTCATGATGAGCTTCGGGATGCTCTCACTTTACTAGCTCAAGCTGTGGCTAACCAAGCCAACCAAGGGGCCCAAGCCCCTCATGCTCCTGCTCCGGCATCTCGGGTGAGGGATTTTACGAGGATGAACCCACCGGAGTTCAATGGGTCTAAGGTAGATGAGGATCCTCAAGAATTTATTGATGAGGTATACAAGGTGTTGGCTATCATATCATGGGTATGAGGTCGAAAGAGAAAACGGAGTTGGTGGCTTACCAACTCAAGGGGTGGCCCAAATATGATACACTCAAACGGAAAAAGGAGAAGGGGAACAACAATATGGTTTTATAGGAGGATTTTAAGGTGACTTTCCTTAATCGATTCTTTCCTCTAGAGCTTAGAGAGGCCAAAATGGTGGAGTTCATGAATTTGAGCAAGTATCTATGAGTGTGAGGGAGTATGCCCTCAAGTTTAACTAACTCTCATAATATGATCAACACTGGGTTGCCGACCCAAGGTCTAGAATGAACAAGTTCGTGATATGTATATCCGACTTGGTGAGTGAGGAGTGCCGGTCCACAATTTTGATTAGTGACATGGACTTGTCTCACTTGATGATTTATGCCGAACAAATGGAGGAAAAAAAGTTGAGGAAGAGAAGGGGTCATGAGGCCAAGAGGGCTCATTTTGAGGGTAAGTTCCAAAGTAGCAAAGGTGGCCAGTTTCATTAAGGCCAAGTGTCTTCTCATGATTCTAATAGGAGGTTTGTCAATAACATCCCAAGGGCCCAAGGTGATGGTGGTGTGGGTCCTAATGATGTGTGTCCAAGATGTGGTAGGGGTCATAGTGGCCCATGCTTGAGGAATACTAACGCTTGTTATGGTTATGGGGAGGTGGGGCATAAGGTGTTGGATTGCCCTCGAAATTACAATAAGGGTAAGGATGTTCATCCTCAAGGCCGGGGTGCTAATACGGTCCCTTTGGGTAGAGGAGGCCAACAAGGTCATTCCCTAAGACACAATCTATTTTATGCTTTCCAAGGAAGGTAAGGAGTTGATGAGGCTCCGGTGTCATCACCGATATGTTAAAAGTCTTTGACTTTGATGTGTATATATTGATAGACCTAGTTGAAACTCTTTCTTTTGTTACTCCTCTTATTGCCAAAAAGTTTCATGTTGAGCCTGAATTGTTGTGTGAGTCTTATGAGGTGTCTACCCCTATTGATGCATCTATTGTTGCTACAAAGGTCTATAAAAATTATCCCATTTGTATCTTGCATAAAATATTGTCTTGTGATTTTATTGAGTTGGACATGTTAGATTGTGACATTATTTTTGGGATGGATTGATTGCATGCATACCACGCCTCTATTCATTATAGAACCCATAGGGTCAAATTCCAATTCCCAAATGAACCCATCCTTGAGTGGGAGAGTCATGATGTGGTGGTCAAGGGTAGTTTTATCTATTGCGTTAAAGCCCAAAAGTTAATCTCTAAAAGGTGTCTCTATCATCTTGTGAGGGTTAGGGATGTTGAGTCCAAAGTCCTTTCTGTAGAGTCGGTTCTGGTGGTAAATGAGTTCCTTGATGTCTTTCCAAGTGACCTTCCTTGTGTTCTTCCCGAAAGAGAAATAGACTTTAGTGTAGACCTCCTTCCTGATACTCAACCCATTTCTATCCCCCTTAGTGTATGGCCTCGGTGGAGTTAAAGGAGTTGAAGGAGCAGTTGAGGGATTTGATGAATAAGAGTTTTATTAGGCCTAGCAAATCACCCTGGGGTGTACCAGTGTTATTTGTGAAGAAGAAGGATGAGTTCTCTTCTATTGCTTCCCCCATGACTAAGTTGACTCAAAAGAAGGCTAAGTTTGTGTGGACCGATAAGTGTGAAAAGAGTTTCCATACCTTGAGGGATAAGCTTGTCTCCGCTCCTATCTTGTCTCTACCAGAAGGGTTGGAAGGGTTTGTTGTGTATTGTGATGCCTCTTGAGTTAGTTTGGGTTGTTTTTTGATGCAAAATGGTAAGGTGATAGCCTATACTTCTGGGCAACTTAATGTGCATGAAAAGAATTATCCTACTCATAATCATGAATTGACTGGTGTGGTTTTTGCTTTGAAAATTTGGCGTCATTATTTGTATGGGGTGCATGTTGTTGTGTTCACCGATCATAAGAGTCTCCAATATGTGTTCACTCAAAAGGATCTTAACTTAAGACAATGAAGGTGGTTAAAACTTCTTAAGGATTATGATATGAGTGTACATTATCATCCTGGAAAGGCTAATGTTGTCGTGGATGCTTTGAGTAGGGTGTCTATGGGTAGCCTAGCTCATGTGGATGATGGGGGCAAAGATGTGGCTAGGGAGGTTCATCAGTTGGCTAGATTGGGAGTTAGGTTTGAAAAGGTGGATAATAGTGGTATTGTGGTTGTTGATGGCTCAAAACCTTCCTTGGTTGATGAGGTAAAAGCAAAGCAAGATCTTGATCCCTCCTTGTTAGAATTGAAGGCCTTGGTGAAAGTGGGCAAGGTGGAGGTTTACTCCCAAGTGGGAGATTGTTCCCTTAGGTATGAAGGTATGTTGTGTGTGTCTTGTGTTGATGATTTGAGAAAGAGGATTCTTGATGAGGCTCATAATTCTTCCTATTCCATTCATCCCGGTTCTACCAAGATGTATAGAGATTTGAGGGATGTGTTTTGGTGGGGAGGTATGAAGAAAGACATCGCTAAATTTGTATTCAATTGTCATAGTTACCAACAAGCCAAAGTCGAGCATCAAAGGTCGGGTGGCCTAACCCAAGATATAGAGATTCCTACTTGGAAGTGAGAAGAAATTAACATGGATTTTGTGATTGGTTTGCCTAAGACTAGGAAGGCTTTTCATTCTATTTGGGTTGTGATTGATAGAATGACAAACTCGACTCATTTTTTGCTGATTAAGACTACTTATGGGGTCAAAGACTATGTAAATTGTACACTCATGAGCTGGTGAGATTGATGGGGTGCCCTTGTGTATCATATTGGATCTTGGTGCTCAATTCACTTCACATTTTTGGAGGTCCTTTCAAAGGGGTCTTGGGATCAAGGTAAAGCTTAGTACGACCTTTCACCCTCAAACGGATGGCCAAGCCGAAAGAACTATCCAAACTCTTGAGGATATGCTCAGGGCTTGTATTTTGGAGTTTAAGGGTATTTGAGATGATCGTATTTCATTGATTTGATTTTTCTTATAACAATAGCTATCATTCTAGCATTGGTATGGCTCCTTTTGAGACCCTTTATGGGTAGATATTGTAGATCACCGGTTGGGTGGTTTGAAATGGGAGAAATAGCTTTGTTGGGTCTGAATCTGCTTATGGAGGCTATGGAGAAGGTAAGGTTAGTTAAAGAAAAGTTGAAAATAGCCCAAAGTCATCAAAAGTCCTATGCTGATGTGAAGAGAAGAGAGCTTGAATTTAAAGTTGGTGATTAGGTCTATTTGAAGATGTCACCCATGAAGGGTATGGTTCGTTTTGGTAAGAAGGATAAGTTAAGTCCAAGATTTGTGGGTCCTTATAGTGTGTTGAGGAGGATTGGTAACATGGTCTATGAGTTGGAATTTCCTAGTAAAATGGATTTGGTTTATCCGATTTTCTATATGTCTATGTTGAGGAAGTGTGTGGGTGATCCGAATGCTATTGTCCCATTGAATGTCGTGGGTATTGTTGAAGAAAACTTGACATATGAAGAAGTTCCAGTGGAGATCTTGGATAGACAAGTGAAGAGGTTGAGGAACAAGAGTTGTTGTTTTCGTTAAGGTCCTTTGGAGGAATCAACAAGTCGAAAGTGCTACATGGGAGGCCGAAGCGAACATGCAAAAGTGATATCCCTATCTCTTTCATTCTACTCAACCCTAAGGTGCTAATTCTAAGTCTCCTATGTGATTTCAAGTCTTATGTGTCAGCCCCTATGTCATTTGCATGCATTCATGTTTATATTTATCACGCCCTATTTTCGAATCGGTCGAAATAGCTCGCAACATCTTGTAGCTGCGCTCTCTAGTTTTTTTAAAAAATACTTTAGATTTGCCACCTAATTTTAAGGAAAACATTAGGAAACCAATTTAAGAAAAATGTAAATATAAACTCTGTTTTGATTTGCAAAACCAGTAAAATTCTAAGTAAGGATTTTGGTTACTTGAAAAATTATTCAATTATTTTTCTAAAAAGTTCGTGATAAAAAATGATTATTTTGAGTTAGAAAAAGAAACAAAATACGAGGTATGTCATATGTATTGATAATAATATCCGTGAAAAGTTTTAATAAGACTGTATTATTATTATTTATGAAATGGAAGTAAATAATCAATATAATAAATGAATGAACTTGAAATGTGGGTGTAATTTATATGTTAGAAAAATATAGGCGAATGTTTAAAATTATATGAGAAAAATAAACCTACAAAATTTATTGTAAACAATTCATGAAAATATTGGGCATGAAATCTTATCACTTTATTTACAAAAATCAACATGAAAGATGAAATAGGGTAGTTTTGTGAAGATATATAACAAAATATGTAATTTGAGTAATAATTAAATGAAATGAGATTTTTGAAATAAAATAAGTAACCAAAATGATGTAAAATTACGTAAAGTGTTTGGTCTTGTATGTTCACAAAATAAAATAAAATATATTTATGGATGTTGTCAAAAATATGTGGAGATTATTGTTTTATTTATGTGCACTTATATAATGATACTAACTACATATCACAGTAAAAATATGGTAACGTCAAATTTTGTATTTTTGCCTACAAATAAATAACATTCATAAAAAACGATGGATATAAAACTAGAATATAGCTTGTAAAAAATGATATGCCAAGTATAGAGAAAATTAACATAAAATATATACCTAGTTTATAGCATATACATATACATACCTTGTATTATTGAACTTGTTTAACAAGAAAATAGTCTTGAAAGGTTATGTAAAAAAGGACCATTACATCTTGGAGATGTTTATTTTAAAAGGTTTAATAATTTGTAAGAAATTAGTCAATAAAGTTTAAAATGCTCAAATACATTTTATTTTATTATTGAAAGACAAATCCATTAAAAGATTTAAAATGACCTAAATGAAAATATTACATTTTATTTGAGAGAATTAACTTAGAACCTAAAGTGGCCTAATTCTGGGGGTCCATTCTATGATTATATTAATCTTATAAAATATTAGATCAACATTCACTATGATAAATAATTTATTTCTAAAGGTGATTATTTGGGCGGTTAATTAGTTTAAAACTTTAAGTTTTAATAAGGACTTTGATCTATTGCAAAAGAAACCTTTTCAGAATAATGATTTAAAAGAATTGTCAATACTACAATCGTCAGCACTAGATTCGTTAGCAAATAATGCTCATCACAAAATAATCTACAAAATAAAAAGCAAAAAAAAGTTAGTTAATGTATTCAAGATTCACATAAAAGAATATTACTTGATTAATATGATAATAAATGTAATAAAATGGTGATGAGGAAGGCCAAGAAACGCTGACTCCTGATTTACGAGATTCTGAGTATAGTGACGATCCAAATAGCTATTGGCTCAATATTTTGGGTCAAAATGAGTTCCAAAATAGAACTCCGGCTCCTGGGGTGTACATGAAAAATAAAGGAAGAGAAATAGAACATGATATACATTAAAATATTGAATTTCTACTAATAGCATGTTAAAATATCATTTACTTGTCTACTTTAAATTGTCATCAACTGCTTACACAGAAAGTTTTTTTGGCCAAAAATTATCATACGTAGCAACATGAACAAACCCAAAACTGATCACTTTTATTATTAATATAGTAGAAAATTACATACAAAACAGTCACTTTAGTACACTAAATGTAGCAGTTAAGAATCTTTATAGTTAAGCCATATTTTGAAAAATTAAGTCAGTGATCTTTCTTATGATCGATGAGTCCACAATATGCTAGTTTCAATATGGTGAATAAGATGTTCAAATGGCATTTACAGCACAAATCCCAGGAGAATTTTTATTTTTAAGATATAAGTGATTCTTTCATCATCCACTTATGTTCATACATTGAACTAAGCAATACTACACTATATAAGACACCATCAGTTAAAATATTTTCCTAAAACAAATGATGAGAATGCAACATTCAGTATATTAATGGAAAGCAAAGTAGACATGTCAAATAAAACTTTAGTTATTTCTCTTTTTTCTCAATTTATTGCAATGATAATATGGAAGTTGCAGTTCTACAATCTTAATATTCCTTCAACTATGATAACGCATTCACAAGAGAATAACATTTATACTTATTTGAAGTATAGAACCTAAATGGGGATGGATATTGACCTTATGTAGAGCAGCAAACAAGGGCTTCAATGTCAAGGATTCTGGTCACTACTTTCTCCAAATCCAAAATTGAGCCGAGAAAGAAAGGACAAAATAACTTCGATTATATTGCTAGAAGTATGTTTCCTGTTTTTTTCTATGAAGTCACTATGGTCTTTCGATCTGTGCTTGGTATTTTTCCGTTCTATTTTCGATGTCTTTGGAGTGAAAAATCACTCCTACTTATAGAAAGATTGGGATTCATTTTGGGAAAAAATTCATTAAGAGATTTTTTCATATTGATTTGATGGAGACGTTTTGAAGGCTATTTATGACAGAATCCATAAGTAGATCTTGAAGATCCTTCCTTCTTCCATGATTTTAATCGATTTCTAAATGGGACTTACATCGGTGATGGTGTCAGGTGGCACTTGAAAATAGCAGCGGGTGTCGGGAGACTATGGTGATGTGTGTCAGTAAAGTAGAAAAAATATATGATATGGCAAATCTGACAAAATTTGAGAAAAGAAGAAAGAGAATAACAATGAGCCTATGAACTTCTTGGAGAAAAATGGAAAAGAGGCATAGGGTGTGGAAGAAAAGAGAAGATAGTCTATATTAATTAGGATCGTCCGATCATTTTGATCGGACGTTTACAAATAAATCAGGAAATTAAAGATATAATATATCCAAATTAATAAGATCTGTTGGATTAAAATTTAAGGGCTAAGAATTAAAGAAGAAACACAATCCTTGTGTTGCCTACGTGGCACGTGGATTGGTTGATTTGAGGGGACTTGGATTATCAAGTTTTACTCAAATTTACCTAATTAAATTGTGACCGATTTATTTATTAAATAGTCATGTTCCATTAAAAAAAGTATTTTGCAAGATTAATTATTTAGACAAAAAATGGTCATTCTTAAAATAAAACTGGTAGGGGTTAGTAAAAAATCAATTGATTAAGCTCCCTTTTTGATAAAACATATAATGAATACTTACATTCTATATATATTTGATTTTTTTAAAGAAACAATATAATAATATCTGTAAAAAATAGACTCACCATTTTAAAATGACATTCACAAAAATGATAAAACAGAATAATTTTTACAAAATAATATATCAAACAACATGGGAAGTTCTTCAATAATAATAATAGTAGTAGTGATAAAATAATAATAATAATAATAATAATAATAATAATAAATAGTAAAAAAAACGTATGGTGGGTTAGTCAAAAAGAAAAAGAGAGAACAAAATGATCCTACTTTTGACTTTAAAAATATATATTAAAATACATAGATTAATTAATCTAATGGTATCGAAATATATATATATATATATATTCAATCATATGATCTTCTAATTATATATACGCACATATGAAAACTTAATTAATTTATTATGGGGAGCGAAAATATATCGTATGGCAATGTCTTCTAGAGACAATGGTAATAATATTAATAATTTATACGGATTAATAATAAAATGGATTAGTCAAACTTCTTCATATGGAAGTATTACGTGTAATAATTAGGAATTGTATTTAATCAAGAATTGATTTAGCACTTGTAATATATTTATCATAAATATCTCAAAAAAAAAACTAAAGCAAGTAGCAAATATTTATTATATTTAATTTTTAAAAAAAGTCTAACTTT
>JAABOM020121199.1:0-22520 GCA_011800125.2 Solanum clarkiae | reverse complement strand
AAATAGGTGGAGGATGTGAGACCATATCCCCCAATCAATCAGCCCACAAGTTCCTATTACGAGCACAATTACGATATTACACAAGAACTTACTTTCGCGGACTGTAAAAATGGTGCAACAGCCTTTATACATTATTATAGAACCAATACTCAATAATAACAGTAGCCTCCCTTCTTAATAAATAAAACCAAAAAGAGAAAAACTTCCAAATAAATAAGACAAATGTATAACAATCTTGGAACACATGTTGTTCAAAATTTTGAGCATATACCTAACCAACATAGTCTCTTGGTTTTCAATGAAGAAACCTTACTAAACATATAACTATAATCACTTTACTTTTCCTTCAAGGTTTAGGGCCTCCTTAAGAACCCTAAAAGATTCCTTTGGTTGCTTTACAAAGTCAAGAAAGGATTGAGAGAAAACTTGGAGAACAATCTAATTTTTTGGTTTAAGTTGAAAATGACTTATGAGAGCTGTTTTAAACCCTTTTTAAAGGGAGAATTTTGCAGAAATACTAAGGCATTTTTAGCCTTAAACACCATGCTGGTGATGCAGCTCCTTTCCCCTTTCACTTGGGCCTTATTGGGTTCAATTTGGTTGGGCCTTGGCTTCCCATTTCTCCCTTTTCTCCTTACCTAGTTTTGGGCCCAATCAGTCAAGTTGGTTGTGCTATACTTGGGACATTTTATTATTCATCTTGGGCTGAAAATCAAGTCCATTTACGATGGTAAAACACAGGCTAAAGTTACACCTTTAACTCAGACTTTATTCATAATCGGACTTGGACAAATTCGATGTCGGGCCTTGTCTCCGTTTAGCTAGCAATTTAAGCTAAGAAGTAGGTGAGTCATCTACTAGCTTACTAATTCCTACAAGCACCTCAATTCTCTCACTTTTTTTAGGGTCATAATCTCCTCAATTTGACAAAACACTTGACCCTCTTAAGCGTTAGACGCACATATCTCCCTATAACATGAGATTGAAGAACTTTTAAAAATGGGTGCTAATTTGACCAAATCATATCATGTTTCATTTGCATAGTACTAGTATTGTAAGATGTGGGGTGTTACATGAATTGTCAACACAATTAGCTTATAAATAGAAAGAAAGAGAGAACAAAAATAAAACGGAAAAAACAATAGCAAACATCAACATTGTACTAGCTGCAGGTTACAGGTATGAGGCTACGAGTCGTACTGTGGCCTCGTGGTCCGAAGGTAGCTGAGAAAAAATCAAACTTGAAACAGGTACAAGGCACAGGTATGACTTTTAGTGGAGACTACGAGTCATAGGCTGGCTCATACAAATTTCCAGTAATATTTTTAAATACAAGGCATGTTCACTAGACCCCTACTATGGTTCATAGTGGACACTACGACCCGTAGGTGGGTCTCGTATGGCAAGTGTTAAGGGATCACATCTAATTATTATTCCCTATGAGGGGCCACTACGACTTATAGGTCCTTCTACGAGTCATAGGTAGCCTTCATAGCAGTGTGTTCTGAGAAGTATGTGTAGGTACATGAATGAGTCAGCCATCCTTGGTTGAAAAGGCATCAAGAAGTGCTTCTACGACTGGTTCAACGGGTCGTATGTAAAACTACGACCTATACACTATCTCATAGAACACTTCCAGTAAGAAAAAAGTTGTATATTCCAGTCCACGACCTAACTTTTTATGGCCCACAGATGAAACAATGCACCGTGAATGGGGCTCATGGACCCAGGCAAGTTTTCCTATTTATTAGCTAACTGTGAAGGTTTTTGCGACCAACTCTATGAGTCGTACTCAATTCTATGGCTCATAGACTAGTCTATAAAACCTAGCCCCCAAACCTATGGTTTGGACATTCTAAAATACTAGGAACTACAGGCCGTAAAATCCTCTATGGCTCATGATTTAGGTTTGGTAAAGTTTGGGCATATTAGTTTTGGACCGACCCCATCAACCTATAAATAGAACGGTCAAATTACTTTTACTCCATTCTTCCCCCAAAAAATTGCAAATTAAACTCAGCAACCCCTTCCCTTGTTCCTCCGACCAACGATGACCTGCCACACCCCTTTTCCGGCCAAATTTTTGGCAGATTCCCAGCAACCCTTGCATTCCACCTCCTTCAATTGCTCCTTCAATTCTTACATCTTGGTCACTAAATTTAATAAGTTCTTGGCCCTAAAAATCCTTTCAAATACCTAATTTGTAGTGATTAAGTTGAAATTACATGATGGGTATGGTAATCTTATGAATATGAGTATGAACCCGTGTGTGCCATTATTTGTTCTTAAAATCGAATGGTGAATAATATGTGCCAATGTTAGAATAAGTGTAAAAAGGCCAAAAATTTGTGCGCATGGCCTTGTCTATGTGTTTAAAAGATGTATAGGTCAATCATTTCACTTGAATTTAATTGATTATGTGCATGAAAATTTGATGTGTGATGACGTGTGTAATTTGATTCTAATTCATTTAAATGGGATCAGTTAACTTGGGAAAACATGTAAAGTGTGAAAAATGATATTCGATGTGATTTATGAAAAGAATTACATGTGGGATTTAGGTGTCTACTTTAAACCATGGTTTATTTCGATGCTGAAATAATTGTTTAAAATGTCATTTGGGGTCCGTGTTCATAGACTTGGAAACTCAGGTTTTTTGGTTTTTGTACTCTATAAGGGTCTTCTACGACCAGTGGAAATTTTCATGAGTCATAGTTACCCATTTTATGAAACACTTGAAGTTTCTGAGAACCTATCAGACAAGACCTGCCATAAGCTATAGAATATTCTATGAATCATAAACAGGTCTCGTAGATCCCTGCTTGTAAAAGTATAAACACTGGAAAACATCTACAACTCAGTCTACGACCCATAGATTCTTCTATGAGTCATACCTGGCCTTGTATATGCAATTCCAGTAAGCTTAGTGAACACTATTTCTACGAGGGCCTTGAACGGGTCGTAGTATTTACTATGACCTATAGAAGTGCCTTTGTAGTTCTTTTTGTGACTAAGTATAATTTGATCTTGCTTTTCACTTCTCGACTTGTCGGGATTACCATGCTTGCCAAATATCTGTATTTCAGGTACTATGGCCCCAAACCCAAGATGTGAGGAGATCTAATCCATAAAAAGGAGACTCGGGGATAAGACCTCAGGGGAGCAGGATGCCCCCGAGGCTGGTAGATCACTTTAGGAGCCTAGTGTTTGACCTTACTAGGATGCTGAGAGACCACAGACATGGGCAGGCGCCATACTTGGGTTGACCCAGACCTTCACACTCCCCAGCCTGACAAGGGAGGCAAAAACAATAGCAGCTTTATTCAAATGACTCCGTCTGGAGAAGAGTCAGAGTCAAAGTCAGGGTACGATAATGAGTTAGAGACAGAGTCCTCTTCCATACCACCGCAGGCATTACCATCACCTTCGGACGCTCTCTCTAGCTAGTGGTGTGTCAAGGGCATGCAGGAGATCTACACAGAGGGGATGTAGCGGATTGAGCAGAGCAAACCAGCCCATTCTATTTTCGAGGAGCCCTGGTCATCACTTTCAGTCTAGACAGTGTAGCTAATCTTCATGGCACTATCTGCAGATATAGGCTCCAGTGGCTGGTGAAAGCACCATGGAAGTAATTTCTGACCATGGTTTGATAGTTTTACGCCTCCTACATTACCAGAGTACTCAGTACTCTTCCATTGAACCATGCTATTCTAGTCGCTAGTATCTCTGCTGGCTATGAAATCGATCGGGCTAGCCTTATTGCAGAGCAGATTCACGAGGCGGCCTTGAAGAGGTCTACTTCCTTTCCTATCCTTACTTGATTTACAGACTCTATGTAGAGTTTGGGTTGGAGAGCCTACATCATCTGGACTCATTAATTGAGGTCCAGCATACTCTAGGTGCTGGCTAGACTAGGGTTGAGGATAATCTAGTGGCACTACGGCGAGCACTATACCAACTAACTCAGATGCCTGAGATGTTTGCGATAGAGCCACCTTCTGTGACTCCACCCAATGCTACCACTGCTGCTACTACTAAGGAAAGGCCCCCACACACTGAGACTGATGTGAAGAGGGGCCCCACCACTACTACTTCTACCCCATATGTCGTTCTTACAACAATAGCACCCTTTAGCATGGTCTACGAGTCGGTAGGCTCAATTCAGGCCATGGCGAAGCAATTGACCTACATTGTGTCCCAATTGACTCAGTTACTTTACCATTCAGATAAGGCCTTGGGTCGGCCAGACTATTACAAAGTCCGAGGAATGCATATAGACATCCACAGTAGCTACTATTCAAGACTGACTTATAGTTGTGGATGCCCGCATATATTCTTTGAGTGAGGTTCTAGCAGAGCTTGAGTACAGCATGACCTGCAGATATGATGGCCCTCCAAATGGAGATCCAGTAGCTTTGGGTCAACATGACAACAACTTTAGCCGGACACGTGCCATTACCATAGATGACGCCTCTGGTGCCGTCGGGGGACTTGTTTGCTCCTAAGGAGCCATCACATACTTTCCTTTGGAAGAGGCCCCACATCGATGATGATCCAGATATAGTGAGGCTACATGTGAGGCTGACAAAGGAGTAGGGACTTAAGATTACCATTATGCACTCGAGACAAGATGAGGAGCTATTGCAGGATCGTGAACTTGAAAGGGTGAGGTGTATTAGACCCTCCGGTCATGCTCCTACAACTACAGAGGCCACCTGGCAGGTTGAGGGTCCCCAGACTCCGCTAGAGACTGGTGCTTAGGTGCCCAGGTATGTTCTTTTATAACTTTTGCACTTTATTTTGCATTTTTTTTTGTGCATTGAGGATAATGCAACTCTTTTTCGATGGGGTGTGGGTAGGTATAGGCCTCAGTGATGTCAAATACCTTGTCCTATAACATCCCAAATTTTGAATTCTAGGGGTTCTTTTGCCTGCTTCTTTTTCATAATGGATATTTAATTTCAATTGAATCGATATGTTTCAGATATGTACGAAGTATATATAGCATATAGTACTAATATCTATGACATATGTGTGTTTTTGAGCTTTTGCGTGAAAAACTATACCCACCAAAATTTTGTTAGTCAGGCTTGATAGAAACAATGCTTGTTTGATTAATAAAAGTGTTTGTTCTGATAATTGAGGATAAACTTGAGACAAAAAGCATGATCTGAGAGTCTTTGTTGATAGTATAATCAGTGTTATATGGGTGTAAGCTTTCTTTGCTAAATTCATGTACTGTGCTTCAATTTAGAACTTATGTTGTTACTCTAACTTAAGACTGTAGGTTTGTTGGTTAGGAAAGGATCTTAGATAGTTGTTCATAATAGTCCACTTAGCTTAAATGACCAACTAAATGTGTGAAATATCCCTTGATCCTAATGTTTAAGCCTTACATGTACCCTTTCTTTGTAAAATCTAAGTTACCTAGCCTTATTAGATGTAAAATCCTAAAATTGGCTCGATCCTTACATAAACATTGTGCACCTTGACTGAGGCAAAAAGCCTAAGTTGAGGGTAGCTACCAAAAGTAGCCCTAGTTCCTAGGTTGGATATTGTGCACCTCGACTCAGGTGAAAAGCCTAAGTTGAGGGTGACTAGTGTAAGGGTAAACACAAGATAAGGGGAAAACTAGTGATACAGGGAAAAGGAGATAAAAACATATGCTGGATGCAAGAAATATGAGTGATGCCTAATCAATTAGTTGAAAAAAATGATGTGAAAATAAAAGGAAAAAGTTGAAAAATGAGAATAAGGCAGCGAGAAAAGCTTAAAATAGGAGAAAGAAAGAATGAAGTGAAAAATAACAGTGTTGGTAGGCAAAAATGTAGAAAAACATAGTGTCAAGGAGGGCCTTTAGTCACTATGTTCGCAAAACAACATACCAAAATCCCTAAGCCTACGTTACAAGCCAATAAATTCCTAAGTGATCGTAGTCCAAGTAGTCAAAGGTCATAGTCATGAGTATAGGGGAAAGTATATAGTATTGAGCATGTTATTTGCATATATGTTATGAGATTGAGTGATTTTGCATAGTCCCAAGCATTAAATCTAAAAATATCATCATGAGTGAGATATGAGACTTCTATGAGGGCACTTGCATTACATTGTTGTCATTGAACTAACTCAGTAATTGTTGTTTGTTAATAATTACAATGATTATCATAGTTGCATTTTCACATATGTTGATCTCGATTTGCTTGACAGCTATCTAATGTGTTTTTAAAGTAGTGTGGGTATTTGTGCTTGAGTTTGATGTGACATATGCTAATAGATTGAGGTCTATGTGTTACTATGATGCATATGTAGGTTGAGTTTACTGCTTTAGGACAAGCAATAATTTTAAGTTGAGAGTGTTAATGTACTGTCAAAATATAGAACTTTTGATACTTAGAACTTGGAATTTTGCTCTCTAATTCTTGCTACGACATATCCTACAACTCGTAGTTTGGGATATGACTCGTAGGTGGGCTCGTACATACTATGATTCAGCAAAATTTGAAAATTTTCTTCAAAAATCATGCCAAGCTAACTTTTCTGCAAAAACAACACAAAACACATAAAAACCATAAAAAGTCACATCAAGAACTCACAAAATTCCTTATTTTAGGCATCAAATGTATTGTATTTTGACAGCACATCAGGCATGTGTAAGCCAGTCAAGCGCATATCAAATCATTGTGTCCTGGAGACTGGGGAAATGGCTAAGTCCATCTAATATAACTCGGGGCTCCTCATAGATGGAGTAGACTAGCTTGCCCCATACTTTCAACTTCATGCCCTCTCTGTAAATCTCCTTCATACCCTCGATGCACCTCGGCTAGCGAAGGCATCCGGTCCAGATGATGATGATGGTGTGATGGAGGACTCTACCTCTGTTCTATATTTAGAGCCTCCCTCAGAACAAGACTCCTCTCTATATAGAGTCATCTATGGTAGTCAGCTCCCATCACTGTCTCCCTCCTTAGACTAGGGAGAGTGAGCAGTAGGAGCTTGAGTACACCCAGCACTGGTAGCAGCTCTGGTCTGTGGTATAGTAACCTTTGTGTCCAGTTGGACATCCAGGATCTCTAGTGAACCACTCAGCTTAGTGGTTTGATGATCCAAAGGCTCGTCCCTAAGCCTCCTCCTCATGGCCTCGATCTCTATGTTTTGGGTTTTTAAGGCCATAGTACCTGAAACATGAACATACACGCACCATGGTTAGCCCACATGAATTAGAACTAAAAGGAAAAAATCAGCTGATTGCAGTTGCAAAAGGGTTTTAATAAAGAACCTTTACAGGCCATAGTATAAACTATGAGTCGTAAAAGGCTTTTGTAAACCAGTGCTTCAAGCAATTTTAAGTTACTAGAAGAAGAGACCAGCTATGACTCGTAAAGTGTTTTACGAGTTATAGGCTGGGGTCGTAGAGAATTTCAGTGAGTGATGACATTCAAGAAGGGATCTATGATACTTATCAATGAACCATAAAGTGATCTACGACTCATAGAAGGTCTCATCTGATGGATACTCAGAAACATCAAGTTTTTGGAGTTTTGCACGAGGGGCATTAGTGCTTCAAAAATTATTTTAAGTTACTGGAAGAATCCATGAGACCAACTATGACTCGTAAAGTGCTTTACGAGTTATAGACTGGTGTCGTAGAGAATTCCAGTGAGTAATGACATTAAGGCAGCGATCTATGATACCTATCTATGAACCCTAAAGTGATCTACGACTCATAGAAGGACTTGTCTGATGGATACTCAGAATCATCAAGTTTTTGAATTTTGCACGAGGGGCATTACGACTCATAGTTTGCTCTACGAACCATAAAAGCCTCTCGTGAACCAGAAATCTCAGTCACCTGAGTTTCTAGTCCATCACATGGACCCCAAAAGACATTTTCAACAAATAGATTATCAGCATCAAAGCAAAAACACATACACTCATATGATTTCAACACAACACCCATCACCCCCAATATGTTCAACACACATTCACCCTATCAAAAGTTATTAGGCATGGATTGTCCTACAACTCCGACCATCTCTAATTGGGTCTAACACGATCATGTAGCTACATCATCACCCACCAATTCACACACAAAGACATTAAATCACATATGGTGGGTGTTTTAGTAGGCACAAACAATTACCATTCATAAGGCCAAAATACCCAATTCTAGATTTATTTAACAATTCAACTAAGGCCAACCTAATTTCAAATAGCACACTTCAAACAAGGATTTTGTATCTAAACACCATGCCCCACATGTTGTTCACATTAATCATTCTTAAACAAGGAAAATTAGAGGTATTATTTTAACTAAAAACTTACCATGTTTTGAGATTAAAGTGAAGAAGAAGGAGATGACTAGAAAGAAAACCCTAGGTTGCTGGAACTCTCGCCGAAAAAAGGTGTTGGTGGCGGAGTTTGATCAGAAAATATGAAGGGGGGGGGGATAGTTTGGGTAGATTTTGTAAATTTAGGTGAAATGTGGGATCAAATTATTTTGAACCCTCTACTTATACTTTATCAGGTCAACTGAAAATTTACTAGGCCTGGGTTTACAAAACCCTGATTACGGGCTGTAGAGGATTTTATGACTCGTAAATCATGGTTTCATAGATTACCAAAACCCTGTTTTTAGGACTAGGTTTCACAGACCAGTCTACGGGTTGTAAAATATTTTAGGCTCATAGAGTTGGTCATAGAGACCTCAACACTTAGCAAATTTTTAGAAAACTTACTTGGGGTCGATGAGCCTCATTCACGACTCATAGTTTGATCTACGAATCGTAAAGTTGGCTCATGGACTGGAGTACATAATTTTCCTGCTTATGGAATTCTCTACGAGGTGGGGTCGAGTCGTAAAGTAATTTGTGGCACATAAACCCAGCCGTAGAGACCCAACTTGATGCTCTTCTTAGCCAAATTGGTTGACTTAATCTTGTACCTACATACTCTTCATAAAAATGCACTGCTACCCTATATACAACTAAACCAGTCTCCAAAATTACAATCAAAACAAAACAAAGCAACTAGTTATGAATCCAAAAACTTAAAATAATCATATAACTATGCTATTACATCAAAAGCCTTAGGTTGCCTCCCAAGTAGCACCTGATTTATTTTTGCAGCACGACTTGGCCAACTTGGTTACTCAGACTTTAGCAATTTCCCATAATTCACTCTTCAGGTCATTTGGATGCTTCATGGACTGACAAATATCAAAGCCAGCTTCTTCATCATTCAATATAAACCTGAGTTGACTAGCTTCCATATCCACAAGGTATCGTCCAATGACTAGGAATGGTCTTCCCAAGATGATTGGGACATTGCAGTCAACTTCACAGTCTAAGATCACAAAGTCAACAGGGAATATGAACTTCTCGACCTTTACCAACTCATCATATAGTATCCCCACAGGCTTCTTTACAATGTGATCTTCCATCAACAACTGCATACTAGTAGGAGTAAGGGCCCCTAACCCAAGCTTCTTGTAGACCGCAAGGGGCATCAGATTGATACTTGCACCTAGATCACACAGTTCCCTCGCAAACATTACATCTCAATGGTGCAGGGTATTGTGAAAGAACTTGTATCTTCACGTTTCTTAGCTCAAGACTTCATAGTGATAGAACTGCAATGTTGGAGCTCTTGAGAAAGCTCCTGACTCACAGTGTGCTTTTTGGTCACCAAGTCCTTCATATACTTCGCATACCCTGGCATCTTCTCTGATGCCTTAATGAGAGGGATGTTGATATAGAGATGCTTTAGCATGGAGAGAAAGTTCTTGAACTTGCCTTCCTCCTCCTTCTTTTTGATTCTCTGAAGGAAAAGAGGAAGAGGCCTAGGGATGGGCTTAAACCTCTATGGCGCGTCAACTTCTTCACTCACCCTATCCTTACCACAATCATCTCCTTCATGTGCATCCTTAGGTATAACTATCTCCTCATGAACATCTTCTACATCCACCGGCATAGGAGGATCAATTGTGTTCGTGCCACCCCTAGTAGTAACTGCGATATACTGCCCTTCAATTTTTTAGATTTTGCATTGTATTGCTAAGCAGTGTACCCTTCTAACGCTGATTCAGTTGAGTCGATACTTGACCAAACTGTTGTTCAAGCTGCTTAATAGCTACAGAGTGAGACCCTATTTTTGGAATAATGCTTGAAATGTCTGATTTCATGCCCCTTAGAGTTTCATCCTGGATCTCAACCTTCTTCAATAGGAGATCAAACATATCCTCGATTTTGGAATAGCCTGCACCTGTATCGCAGTTATGTGGTGATAGATAAGGACTTTTTTGAAGCCTTCTCTACGACCTCAATCTGCATCTAGACACCTATTTCTGTCATAAATATATGTCGCAATTGTCCCTGTAAGCTCCATCTCTAACAAAGTTCAGTGTTCCCATCACACTCTTACAAACAAATGACATATTGTGTAGGTGCCTATGTGGATCCTCTGATGGTAAGCTTGCAATTAGCCCATGATTCTGCAGCATTTGAAGTAACCTACTCGAGACTGTGAACTTTATGTCCGCAGGTAGTCATGGCAACACAATTGCTCTAGTCACCTCCATAACCATACTGATTCCACTGGTAAGCATTGGCTTAGAAATCTTAAGGCTGTGGAATATCCTCCAAAGAAGGTGGGTTCTTATTCCGATCATCTTCATTATTGCTCCTATTCAAGGTTGCATTAGCCACGTTGTTGGTGCTTTATTGGGCTATTTTTCTTATAGTTTAGTGGATCTCTAGATTGATTGTAGTTAAGGGATTGCCTTGACTCCGAGTGTTGGGCATACACTAATCGTACATCTTGCAAAGAAATAAAAAAACACACAAAAGTAAAATAAAGAGAACTAAGACTTAACACTCGAACTACTAATGAACTCATGAAGTCTAATTGTATTCCCTGGCAACGGTGCCAAAATCTTGATGTTGCCCAAGTTACACCTCCTTATTAGAGGATAAAGCGGTCATTGTTGAGATATAAAGTCTAACCAAGGTTAGGGTTGATCCCACAGGGAATACGTGGACTCAAGAAAACTCACCAATATGCAATCCGAGTAGTTAACCAACTCAATTCCCCAAAAGGGGGCGGAGTTTGCAATAATCAATGAGAAAATAAACTAAACTAACAATCACAAGAGAAAAATCAATAATAGAGAGCGACTAGGGTATTGTGTTCCCCATGATTCCCCAATTCAATATCACTAGATAACCTAATTCTTGTCTAGTGTATAGTATGCAGGATGGTAATTTAAGTTCACCAAGTGCTTTGGTCAAAGGTGAGAGGTGAATTTCACTATGCGACTTGGCTCGTCTCCATAGTGTTCATTACTAACCATTACATATTATTCCCAGTACAATCTCCCCTTGGCCCAGTTTGGTTCATTAGATGAGAACACATCAATTGAATCCTGTTAATTAATCTCTTTTCCTATTCATTACTACCTTGGTCCAGTCAGTAACACTATGTGAGTTCTAATATTGGCCACCATCAGAAAACATGCAAAACAAAGAGAGTTAATTAATACATGCATATACATTTTCCAAGAATTGTGAATTATCCTATTTTACTTTGTTAGTTCTTCATGGTTCCCATAGCTCTAGTTGTGGATTTAGCTACTCATACTATGTGTAGGTGAAGAGATTATCAATTGAGAAGACATAATTAAATACTTGCACAATTGAATTAAGATTAAGCAAATCCAAAGTCAATGAAAATCATAAGCTTGAATATCAAATTACACCACAAGTATTCACAAAGACTCTCACAATTTTCTCTCCAAAAGTATTAAGTTATCTGAACACTTAACCTAAAATAACGAAAATTGACGAGAGCTAACGAGAACTTATGAAAAGTAACCTAAAAAGGTATTCATAATAATTAAAAACAAGTGCTAAAAAAATTAGGAAAACTGGTCCCATGAAACACTTTACGACCCGTATAGTCTTTTATGGCTCTAGTCAGGGTCTCGTAATCAACTGCTATAATTTTAAACTTCACTTCTACGACACCCCTTTATGAATCATAAAGTGGTTTACAACCCGTGAATAGGGTTTCATCTGATAACTTTCTTGCAAGTCCACTTCTCTAATTCTCAAGGCACGAAAGGTATTCGACGACTCGTAAACTGCTCCACAACTCGTCTACATGTTCGTAGGCTTCAACTTCAGCAAATAGCCCCTCACAAGAAATCCTCACAAAACCTATCGATGATTCATAGACTATCTTGTATAATAGCAAAAATCAGCAACTTCTTCAATTTCACCTTAAATAATGGCCAACCTGTAATCCTGCAAATCTAAACACAAAAACACATAAAATCCAAAAATATCACATTAAGAACACATATAATTCTAAGTTTTAAGCATCAAAAGTGATGTATTTTGGCAGCACATCAGTATTCAGGCTACAACTAGATCACCATTATTCCAGAAGATCAGGAGAAGATGACATTCACATGCCCCTATGGCACCTTCACATTCAAGAGGATGCTATTTCGGGTTGTGTAGAACACCATCAAGTTATAGATTTTGAGGATTCATGAGACCCTTTACGGGCCGTAGAGCATTCTACGGTCCATGAAAGAGGTCTTGTATACAATTCCAGTGAGGAAGATTTTGGAAGTTTGGTCTAAGAACTTGCAGATGGGTCGTGAAACATTTCACAAGTCGTAGATCAAGTCTAGTACCCTAAAGATTAGAGAAGGACAACAAAGTACGCGACTATGAGCTGTAAAATACTAGATAGCCCATAGTGCATCTCGTGAAGCATGCCAACCTAGTTATCCTATTTTGTTTAGGACTTGTATTTTAAACGTCTTAAATAGATTTTTAGGTTATTTTTTTTAGAGAGTTCAAAGAGTCAGCAACTTTAGAGTGAGATACAGTAGAAAACAATATTGGAGAGTTGAGAAACATTTGTACAGTTTAATTTCATCCTCTAATAATGATCTTATGATTATTATTGAAGCTTGGATTTTCTTGTGGTTAATTCAATTATGTATGTTCTCTATTATGTTATTCAAATTTATAAGTCTTGCATCTACACAAGCCATGAGTAGCTAAATTGAAAACTAGGGTTGTGAGAACGAAGAAGAACAAACAATGTAAAATCGGATAATTCGTGATTCTTGAAAAGTGTGCATGCATATATTAATTAATTCTCTTCTTTTTGTTTGTTTTCTAGTGGTGGCCAACTTTAGAACCTAGCTAGTGTTACTGACTATACCAAGGTAGTAATAAATAGGAAAAGAGATTAATTAACAGGATTTGTTCAATGTTTCTCATCTAATTAACCGAACTAGGCTAAGGGGATGTTATACTAGGCAATAGGTAAGGGTTAGTAATGTCACATGACGGGGATGGACAAAATCACGTAGTGAAATTTACCTCTCTCTTGGGCCAAAGGGTTTGTTGAACTTAGCTTACTATTCTGCATGCGACATGCTAGAAAAGAATTAGGTCATCTATTGATACTAAGTTAGGGAATCATGGGGAAAACAATACTCTAGTTTTCTCTCCATATTGGTTAAACTCTTAGTGTTAGTTAGGATTACTTTTTACTTGTTATTACAACCTCCCTTTTTGGGGAGATAAGCTAGTTAGTAACCCAAATTGCATAATAGAATTCTTCTAAGTCTACCATATCCCCTTGGATTCGACCTTTACCTTGGTTAGGTTCTATATCTAGACAACGACCGTTTTAGCCTCAAAAAGGAGGTGTAGCTTAGGCATATCAAACATCCACACTTTTCAGCCCGGTCTAAGGGTTAAAGAAGTCTAGCCTACTTGGAAGGAGATCCCTTGAATCTTGGATCAACCCAATTGAGTTTTTCCTTTCTTGATCGCCTCTTGATGCTGCTCAGCTGTCAAAATACAAGTCACAAGGTCATTATAAATGATTTGACTATAAAATTTCAAGAATTAGGAAAATCACATCAATTACATCCAAAATGGAGAAAACTAGGGCCCATGCCCAAAATTCTAGAACACCCTCATAAAATGATGACCATGTCTCCCCTAGTCTATTGTTAGAAACTGAGCTCAAAATAGGTCCCACTAGATAAAGAAACGATTCAAAAATGAAGTTACAGTTCTTATTGAAAAAATATATTTACGTAAAACCTCTCGGTTGAATTCCACAAAAATACAAACAAATTATCAGAATCTAAACATATCGTAGTGTTCCTCTCGGAAAATTGAAAAAACATAGACCCAAAGTTTACTTAATTATGATGAGAATCGATCGAGATATCACAATGTAAATTTTTCACATGTTTCCAATACATAATAAGTGAAAAATGGAAACTTTACCTCAAAATATGTCCTGAAAGCGAGTTCTGGAACCTCCATGAAGTTCCTCACAAAAATACGCGCAACATAGCCTTTTAAATCACTAAAAATGGAGTTCCAGAACTCAAATTATATTTGTGACAAATTTCCCCACAAGGCTGGTCGCGACCAGTCTTTTAAGGATGGGCACCGCCTCACTCAATAGCTTCCACGAACATGGGCCTGGTGATGTGAACACATGACTCAAGCTTCCCAAGCCTCTGCGAGTGCGCCCATGGCTTCGTGAATTTGGAGCTTTGTGGCCGCCTAAACCGCATATGCGCCTCACCTTTCATGAATGCAGAGGGTTATTCTGTGTTGTTTACAGCAAATAAGTGTAAATTTCTCCTAAGGCATTCTCAGATTGTTCAATGTCTAGTTTAAGCAAATTAATAATGCAACTATATGGATTTCGACATTATGGATACAACGGTCTGGTTGGAATTTCCAACGGAACATCCTAAGGAAAAATGGGGATCCCGCTTCTTTCCAGACAATTTTATCTAAAAAAACTGAGGGAAATCAAAATGCACCCAGAACCCCCGCCACCCACCGCCATTAGACGAAAGGTAGTTTTAGGCTATGGTCAATGTTCCAAGACTGACCCCTCCATCAGATTCCCATATTGAGACATTTACCTAGGTTTTTACAGAAAATCACTTTTTAGCTTTCGATTGAACTAATTTTGCAATTTTTGACTTAAAGTCACATCAGGACCCTCAAACCTCTGACCAACCACACTCTTAGCCTAATTCGACCATTTTAGAACTAATAGAACTGTTACAATTCCATTCCAAGGTTGTCTGCTAGGACTTTACCAATAACAATCCCAACATTCCTAACAAGTCACAAATGGCCTGAGTTTGCCATACACATGCTCAAATCAATAGAATAACTACAAAAACACAAAAATGACCCAAAGGGTCAATACAATATCCCCCACTAATAGGATTTTCATCCGCAAATGTAAAAATGAAGGCATACCTCATTACTCAAATAGAGCAGGGTAGTACTGCTCCCGCATCTCTGTCTCCAACACCCAGGTAGCCTTCTCAATTGGATGGTGACATCTCTAAACCTTAACTATCGGTATAACCCTATACCGGAACTACCTGGTATCTCTAGCTAGAATAGCCACCAGCTCTTTAACAAATGTCAGATGGTCATCTAACATAATCGAATAATACTGAAGCACATGTGATTCATTTGGAATATACCATGAAATATCAAGACATGGAAAATAGGATATATAGTTGAATAAGCTGGAGGTAGGGGCTAACTCATATGGAACCGGCTAGACACGTCTCAGAATCTCAAAAGGCCCAATATATTGGGGGCTAAGCTTATCCCGTTAACAAAACTGTATGACCCTTTTTAGGGGCAATACCCTCAGGAACACTCTATCTCCAACCTCAAATTGTAAGAATCGATGTCTACGGTCAGCATAGCTCTGGTGCCAACTCTGAACTATCCTCAGTCTATCCTGGATAACTTAGACCCAGGCTAAGGCATCCTGCAACAAGTCTTTATTGTATGGGCCTTGCTCTATAGACTTAAACCACCCAAGAAGAGTACCAGATTGTCAACCATATAGTGCCTCAAACAGGGCCATCTGAATACTGGTATGATAGCTTTTTATTATAGGAAAACTCATTCGACGAAAAAAATTGGTCCCACTGACCTTGAACTCTAATACACAGGCTCGTAACACATTCTCCAAAACCTATACAGTACACTCAGACTAGCCACCAATCGGGGGATGAAATGTTGTACTCAGATCAACCCACATGCCCAACTCTCATTGAAAAGCCCTCCAAATGTTGGAGCTAAATTGTGACCCTCAGTTAGATATAATAGATATTGGCACTCCATGCAATCGAACTATCTCTTTAATATGAATACGAGCTAATTGCTCGGCACTAAAAGTAGATTAAACAGGAAAGAAATGTGCAGAGTTAGTCATCCGATCAACCTTAATCAAAATACTAGTCATCTGTTCAACCTTAATCTAAATACTGCCATAACCTTTGTAAGTACGAGGAATCCCATAACGAAGTCGATAGTTACATATCCCACTTTCACTCGAGAATGGGAAATAGCTGATCTTTACTACTGCATCATTGTTTCTTCGCCTTTCCTGCTGGCAACTAAGGTAGTGTGACGCATAATCAGCTGTATCTCTCTTCATATCATCCCAACAATAATACTGTCTCAAATCATAGTACATCTTTGCCATACCTAGGAGGATTGAATATTTGGAGTCATGTGCCTCACACAGAATTAGCTATATCAAATCCCCCACTCTTGGAACATATAACCAACTGTCAAATCTGACGACCTCGTGTGCAATAATTATAGCCTGACCACCAACCCCCTATAACACTTTGTCTCTAACGCCTACTAATGACTCATCCTCGAACTGTTGGGCCCAAGTATGATCAATTAATGAAGACCGAGCTCGAACGAAGGCCAACAATTAGCTGGGATCTGAAACATCTAATCAGAATAACTTGTTAGCTATGGTCTAGACGTACAAATCTAAGGGTCTCTCCTCTATAGTCAAATGTTCTAGACTACCCATAATCACTGCGTTCCAAATTAAGGTATTCGTTTCCATATTTGCCCTACTCGGATGATATAAGATGAAAAGATCGTAGTCCGCCAATAGCTCAATCAACCGCCTTTGTCGGGAATTCAGATCTTGCTGAGTTATGGTATACTACAAACCTCGATGGTTTGTATAGATATCACAATGAATATGATATAGATGGTCTCTTTAGATCTTGAGCGCAAACACTACCACTATGTGAGCCCATAACTTATGGGAAGCATAAGCAATAACCCAACCTAGCTACATTAATAAATAGCCTGACATGATATGGAAGGCATCACTATACGCAATGAGGTTGTCTCCCTCGACAAGAAGATCAGAAGAGAAGCATTTATCAGTAGCTCCTCCAGACTCAAGAAACTAGCCTCACACTCATCCGACCACACAATTGGCACTCCCTGATAAGTTAATAGAGTGAACGAAGTAGCAATAATGGATAAACCATTGACAAACCGCATGTAATATACTAATAACTTGACAAACTTCGAACCTCTAACATAGAAGTAGGCTTAGGCCATCCATGAATCACCTCAATCTTAGATGAATCTACCATAATACCCTCTTTGGGCATTACATTCCCTAATACGTCACAAACTCAAGCAAAAATTCACACTTGGAAAATTTAGCATATAATATCTATTCTTGAGTGTCTGCAACATAATTTGAAGATGTTGAGCATGCTGCTCTCAGCTCTGCAAATATAACAAAATATTATCAAGGAAAACCACAAAAAAGAGTCCAGATATGTCTAAAATACACAAGTCATCAAGTCGATAAATTTTGCAGGGGCATTAGTTAGCCCAAATGGCATGACTAGAAACTCATAATGCCTATAGCGGGTCAGGAAGGCAGTCTTTTGGATATCTTTTGCTTGTATCATTATCTGGCGATACCTTGATCTCAGATGAATCTTAGAAAAAACTACTACATCATATAATTGATAAAACAAATCATCGATACGTGATAGAGTATAACAATTATTTAGTGTCACCTTATTCAACTATCAATAATCAAATACATCTGGAGAGTCCCGACTTTCTTTTTCACAAACAGAACAGGGGCTCCCCAAGGAGAAACACCTTGCCATATGAATCCTTAATCTAGCAAACCCTAAAGCTATGTGTTAAGCTCCTTAAGCTCTACAGGATCCATCCAGTATGGTAGTATATGTATAGGCTTAGTTCCCAGCTCAACCCCTTTCGCAAAATTAACATCTCTCTCTGGTGGCAACCCTAGTAGATCTACTCGAAACACATCAAGAAACTCACAAACAATAGACACTAACTCTACAATGAGAGTCTTAGCAATCATATAACAAACATGTTCTAAATAAGTCGAACACCCTATTGATATCAACCGCTGAGCCTGAGTATATGATATAAGACTGGTCGAAACTAAATTCACATAACACTGCCATATAACTAGGGACATCCCCTGTATCGCTAAGCTGATAGTCTTGGCATAATAATTAAACACAGCATGATGTGGGGCCAATGAATCTAGACCTAAGGTAATATCGAAAAAAAGAATATCAAGCAGTATAAAATAATCCCAAGTATCAAATCTATGAAGAGTAACCATACATGCTCTGCAAAGCTGATCAACCACTAATGAATTCCCGACTGGAGTCTATACACAGACCTGAGATAAAGGAGGCTTGGGACTCACATCCAAGCGAGAAGCATAGTACACAAACACATATAAGAAAGTGGACCCAGGATCAAATAATTTTATAGTCTGATGTTAGCACATAATAAACATACCTATAATGGCGTCGTCAAAAGCCTCGGTCTATGCCCGTGCTGGAGCGGTATAAAAGTGACCCTGACGGCCCCCACCACAAACATCATCTCTGCCTGTAGCTTTACCACCTCTAATGTGTCCCTCAAAACCTAGTTGGAAGCTTTGTTGGTCCTTATGGTCTCCATACCGATTGTCTTGCAACATCATTCCTGGCCCTTGCCTCTACCACCTGGTAAGGAAGCTGATTTGGCGGCCTAAGAAGTTGCACACTTTACACTGCACTTTGGACAATCTCTGAGCCAATGGTCTAGTGCCCATACTCAAAACTCCCTTGAGTAACCCTGCCTCTACTATCAATCATGTTGTCACAATCTAAAAACATTAGAAGTCTGACTACCTATGAAAGATGACCCAACCTTCCCTAATATAACAATATCCCCATTTCTTTCTCTTCCCCATTAGGATAAGAAGAACCACCCAAAATAGAAGTACCTGGGCATTGATAGCTATCCTTAGAAGCCTTTAATGATGCTTGAAATGGACAGCTGGTCTGAAACTACTAAACCCTCAGAGGAGGGCTATGACTTGGCATCTTAAAAGTTGATCGAGACCTATTGAACTCTCCCTCGTACCTAGTACTCTTGTCATTGCCACCTTGGGCATCGCGATTGAACTGCTCTAGAGAACAAATGTGATCAATAATATCTGGATAAGATCTGCCTGACATCACTAGTAAATCTGTACCCGTCCTCAACTATAGCCTTAATTCCCATACAAAATAATGAATCCGCTCCTCCTGGATAGGTAAAATAGAAGTAGCATAACGAGAGAGCTCCTGGAACTTAGCCTCTTACTAAGTCACTATCATTTGTCCCTACTCTAAGTGAATAAACTGATCTGGTCACCTATCCCTGAAATGCCTTGTCACAAACCTAGTCATGAAGGCCTCCGTAAACTCTACCTAAGTCACTGATGTAGCATCTGCTGGTCTGATGTCTCTATAAGTCTGCCACCAATATCTGGCAATCCTATCTAGTTGATATGAAGTGCACTCCGCACCCAGAGACTCAATAGCATTAATTCAAGTAGCTGCTCTATGCATGCTATCAGAAAACTTTTGTGCATCCTCTCCTACCACTCCAAAAAACCTCGGCAGAGTCAACCTCAAAAAATAGCATAGATTTCGCTAATCCTGGAAAGGTACGACTCCATCTGGCTATGTCGGAGCCTCTAGAACAATAGGCTTTATTGGTGCCTAAATTAGAGGAGTTGGGGCTAGTTCTACACACTGTTGTAGATATCTATGTGCTACTATAAGGTGCCCAATAACTTCCACCACCTCAAGTGTGAACACAAAGGCGACTGGGGAACTAATTCCTTCCACTGTGGGAAAGCTAGGGCATATGGTCTTTGATTGATAGGCTATGAAGGCAGATCCCCTATCCAGGACTGATAGCGCAACCATACCCCTAATTGGAGTTTGTCCTCTGTGGGACATAACTTCGAAAGAGCAAACCAAATCAGATTCCAGGAAATGGATGGACCATTGGCAATATCACATAAAAAGGAATCAACAGAGAAAGGAGTTTCCTTACATCCTATAGCCTCCCGAAGATGAGTCATGGATGTCTTTGTACCCATCCATAGGACTCTACTAGATGACAGCTCTATAAAGATGAGACAAGTGAGACTTAAGCATTGATATCCAATTTCTAGTTGTTGATGAAGCCTATTAGATCCCTCCTACAAGCAGGCCAATTACCAATACTAGGGTACCTGTCCTGAATCACTAAC
The DNA here is from genome assembly GCA_011800125.2 of Solanum clarkiae. NCBI lineage: Eukaryota > Viridiplantae > Streptophyta > Magnoliopsida > Solanales > Solanaceae > Solanum > Solanum clarkiae. The sequence goes on along the minus strand of JAABOM020121199.1, from coordinate 2,033 downwards.
ACAACAATACTTGCATGGTTCCAATAACATAACCACAACCTACCCAACACTTGAAAGTCATTTGCACAGAGCTACTGTAGATGAAAGCACCAACTTATTATTATTATTATTATTATTATTATTATTATTATTATTATTATTATTATTATTATTATTATTATTATATATGTATATATATACACACCAAAAAAAACATTAACACACATAATGATGACAATATATATATAGTTTTTGGAGGAACTCCAACACATACAAGTCAACTATGAGATATAGAGCTGATGTCTGAATACAAAGGACAGACACAAAAATAGAAGGAGACTATATATGTCTAGAGTTGTTGATGCTTACCAATGTCTCCTGAATTTTCTGTGATCCCTAACTCAGCAACCACGGCTAGTACTTGGACCTGCACTATGGGAAGATAAGAAATATAAAGGTGAGTATGATAAGAGGCACCCAGTAGGCATCATCAGCCAACTAAGTGAAATACTATAAATATATAGAATGCTCAAATATAGTGAACAACAGTAAAACTAGCAAATAAGAACCTGGCTAATAGGAATTATATCAGTAACATTCTCATATCCCAATGGCCAGAATCTAATAACATATCATAACCTAATTGATAAAAAACAATTGAACTCAACTTTCAGAATCACATAGTCAAGGTATTAGACTGTACGTGGGTGTAAGGCCTTAATATATATGTAAATGCACTCCTGAGCCCTCATAAGCCCAAAAGGTTACCACCCACAAACAATTAAGGTGTCAAACGCTGCTTTAGAGAAACTAGCACAGAAATAATGTAACCCCTGTGATAGAACAGTCACTCGATCCAAGTGTTGTATCGTGTTAGGATGTGACACCCAACCCTGAATACCGTATCGTGTTAGAATACACCCAACCCTGCTGCCTAAATATATAATAGTAGGATGAATCCCTCACGGGAGAAAGAATCCCCCTAATCAGTTCAGGCCATGACACCCGACCTTGGAATGTATATAGTGTCAGGTTGTAACACCCATCTCTATAGTGTATGTCATGTCAGGTCGTGACACCCAGCCCTATAAGGTAATAGTGTGGCTCTATACATAGTAACTCTAGGGAAGCATTGACTTAAGCCTAATCTAAGGCCCAAAGAGAATAGAAAATCAGAGGTGTGCCACCTATCCGAAATCATACAACAGGCCAGCTAATACAAATGATACCCACAAAGGCAACCTTAATTCGGCACACTTTAAATCTAACAATCTCCTAAACAAGAAAGTATCCCCAAGGACTAACTCATAAGATAATATTTCAATGATAGCCCATTGAATCCCGTAGGATATGGCGTACGTCACTTTTACAAAATCATGTTTCCCATTCTAGCTCACTAGAGGTTTAACAACATTGTCTCTTATTTCAAGAATCATAATGCGCAGCCAGAAGCACAACTACAACATATATTAGAACATAGCATATTTTCCCATTGTCAAGTAGGGTTAGCAAATGTTCAATGATTAAAATCCATATATATAGACATATAGGTCACAGAAATAATACAAAGTCATGTTTACCAGAGACGAATATACCATAATCTAGTTAGCCACAAGTACTCAAAATGACATAGATAGTCGCAGTTGTATTATAGGTATCCTGAACAAATAGGGTCGTTAGAATAATATTTATATCAGAACAAGTCCACATTACAACATATAGTCAACAATCAGCCTTACAAGTGATCATGTCTTAGTAGCATTGGGCTACACACACATACAGGCAATAGTCAAGCTCAGTACACATACCTGTCACACGACATCAGCTCATATCCAGCCTTTACAAGGCCTTCTCATAATTTAACAGTGCAAAAACTCAGCTAATATCATAGCTACAACTAATATTGTTATTAACATAGAGATTATCATCTCACGTCATCCTATATAACACATACATTTTACAACAAGACATATATAATACATTGTTTTTATACTCAAAGAGATATTATATTATATTATATTATATTATATTATATTATATTATATTATATTATA
>JAABOM020121178.1:4106-22524 GCA_011800125.2 Solanum clarkiae | reverse complement strand
TTAATAACTTAAGAATAAATAAAAGGGTAGTAATGGAAAATTTGATTAAAATTTTGTCTTAAAATATATTTCTTAATGTGTGTGCATTATTTTAAAAATTCAGTTAATATGTGACAGAGGGAGTATAATTTTTTTCAAAATTATCAAAAATTTCTTCTTTTTTATACAAAAAATGAAACCAGTGATACATGTCGAAAAGGTATGAGCATTAAGGAATTTTAACTATGATACATGGAGAAATAGGAATTGTAATTTGTATCAATAAATGTTACAATTTTATATCATTTGAGAGATTTTTATAATATTTTAAAAGAGTTGGGATTGTATGAAATTATGTAAATATAAATTATGTATTTCTATAATTTTTCGTAAATAGAATCCATATATGGTTATGAATGCTTAGGACTAGTGAGTTCCATTTTGACCATATCTATGGTCACAACAAGATATTGATTTCAACAAAAATAATGTATTTAGTGTGATTTTACAGTGTGTAAGAAAAATAACGTGTGCACAATTTTATCTGTATTTTTTTAATTTAAATTTATATGTTATAGTGTGACTGGATGTGAAATTTCTAAAAGAAATATAATTTTTTTTGAAGGAATAGATGATATTAAGGATATCATAAGTATATTTATATGGAGGTGTATAAAAACAACTCTAGTTAGATTGTATTAGTTATACTTATATTAATAATTTTTGTACTTTTCTCATCTCATTTTAGTTGTTATAGTTTTCATTTCTAGAGCTAAACTATGTAGACTTTGACTAACATTATGTTAAGATATAATTTTTTCAACATATTGATATGAAAGTTGCAATCAATAGTATTTTTCTTATAGTTTTTTAATATCTAAATTTTTATTTTAAAATATTAAATTAATTTAATCTAATTTAATTTTAAAAATCAGACAATTAACATTCAAAAAGCGCAATACAACAACTAAAATTTGATAGAGGAAGTATTAGTTATGTTTACATTAAGTATAAAGCGATATTTCTTATGCATTGTCTGGTTTTGTGTATAAAACAATAGCATTGTAAAAAAATTTAAAAAAATATTTGCAAAGATATGTAAATATGATGGAAAAGAGGTAAAAAAAAAAAAAGATCAAGGGACAATTGAGACTTTAATCATATTTATGCATGCATTAAATACTAAAACATTCCTAATATCTAAATATTCATTGTATTAATAGTATACGCCATCATACACAATAAAGTGCATAACTAATACAAATATTAATTATATATAACATTAAAAATATATATTAAATAAAATATAAACAATAATCTAAATTAATACATATATTATTTTATTAATATGCCCTACCAAATGGCCCTACGGCTTTTTGCGATACTGGTGCTTGAATTGTCACCTGTACTCGTAGGGAAGAATTTGTCCCCAAGTCAAGTTTTATTCCATACAAATACATGTATTTTAAATTAATTAGATCTTTGCAATTGTAGTTCTGATTACAAAACCTTTTTGTTTCACATTGATAAGGATATGTATGAGTTATTTTTAAAATAAAAATATATTAATTTCAGATGATAAAGTTGACGAGTATATTAAGATCTTTTCCAAATATTTAATAATATTAGTATTTATCTACGTTAGAAATCACTTATTTGACAAAAAAAATCATAAAGGTATACTCTTTTTAAGAACGATTTTACAAAACTAAAAAATCTTCTCATATTTCTTAAACTCTGTAACAATCAAATTACGTCAACACATTCTTTCCCCACCAGTTTCATAAAGCGTCCTTCGCCCAGTAAAGCGCCAAACCCCTCCAAAAAAAACTCCACGCCCTATCGCTGCCACTGAATCAATTACAAAGAAGATCTTTGACTTGGCACAATATCCTTCTTCCCCGCCTCATGTAATGTACCCTATCCTATCAGTCAAAAGAAGATCTTCTGCACGTCATGGATTCAAAACTTCACCACTTTCTGCACGCCAAAAGAAGATTTTCTGCACAGAAACTCTTCTTCGTCATGGATTCGAAACATCATCACTTTCTGTACGCCGAAAGAAGATTTTCTGCACAGAAACTCTTCTTCGTCATGGATTCGAAACTTCATTGCCGCTTACAGCAAGCCGCGCCTCCTCATACTTCACATCGCCACCTTCGAGTTTCGCACAACTACAGAGTCGTTCCAATCAACATCCAGATTATTATGTTCTCCAGCGATATTTTGGGTAATTCTATTTCCATTTCTCTATCGTGATGTTTTACAAATGCCTTCAACCAATTCTTCATCCTTGAATTTCCAGACTGTTACATTGCCATCGCGAAAACACACTCGTCATCACCCCGCAAAGGGAGTTGCGTCTCCAATTACATAGGCGCTTCGCCAATTAAGATAGAATCGGCAAGAAGAACACTGTTCATCACCACGAATAGAGAATTGGGCCTCCAAATTGGAGCCGCGAAACAGGGAAGAAATTTCTAACTATCTAAACCTTGAAACAGAAATATCACTGCTCTGTTTATTTGTATTATGGTTTCATCGTCGCTTTAGTTGCATATAAACCGTAAGTAGATATAAGGATATAATCTGTTCTTGGAAACCCTGCAGGTTTGAGAAGTCTCATCTTTGTAAAAGTGGAAGCTATTCTAAGCCTCTCTATTGATAAATGATAGATGATAGTATAAGTGAGCTAGAGTCAGTTGGTAATGCGTGAAGTAACTGTTTTAGTTGGCATTGAGTTTGTTAGAAGGTGCAAGCACCAGTCACCTTTGATGATTCTAGCCTCAAGTAATGTTAATTAAAAGATGTCAACATTTGAAACTGTTCATATTAGCATTTGTTCAGTTGAAAGGAAGAAAAAGTTTAATTTGATAAGCGAGCAAGAATGATAGGGGTAAAAAAGTTTATGTATGCTCTTGGCTATATCGAAAAAAGAAACTATTGTTTGAAGCATGCATATATGTGTCTTATTCTATCATTCCATGCATGTCTTGCAGATTTGATCAAGGCTGGTGAAATTGCCGATCAAGTCAATCAGTGGGCTAAAACGAAGACAAATAATCTCATCAAAGAGATTCTTCCTCGTGATGTAGTGAACAATATGACAAGGATAATTTTGCCCAATGCATTCTATTTTAAAGGAGAATGGAATGAGAAGATTGATACTTCAGAAACGAAAGACTGTGAGTTCCATCTCCTCAATGGAGGGTCTATTCAAGCACCCTTCATGACTAGCAAGAAGCAGCAGCACGTAGCAGCATTTAATGGATTTAAAGTGTTGAGGCTACCTTATAAACAGGGCACAGATATGCATTGCTTCTCAAGTATTTCACTCTTCCAGATGCACATGATGGATTACCAACTTTGTTTGACAAAAACAGTACACAACCTGGATTCTTAAATCACTATGTTCCGTTTAGAAAAGTTATTGTGAGCAAGTTTTTTATCCCTAAATTCAAAACAACTTTCGAATTTGAAACTTCCAACATTCTAAGGGGACTTGGCCTCACATTGGCTTTCTGCGGTGGTAGTCTAACTGAGATGGTTGATTCCCTTCAAATGTGTATAGCAATTGAAGTATTGTTATAAAATCCATTTTGACAGGTCTTAAATCCCATCTTATAAATTGTGATATGAATATGCAGGGGTCTGGGGATGTAGATTTGTTTACTGAATATGGTGAAGGAAATCGATATAGGATAGAGGAAGTGATCGGCAAAGGTAGCTATGGTGTAGTATGCTCTACATATGATACCCATCTACGGAAAAAGATTGCAATCAAGAAGATAAATGACATCTTTGAACATGTCTCTGGTGTTACATTTATCCTTCATGAGATCAAGCTTCTTAGACTTCTTCGGCATCCAGATATAGTGGAAATCTGGCATAGATTGTTACCTCTTTCTCGGAGGAAATTCATGGACATCTATGTTGTCTTTGACCTATTCAGGCTTGCTCCAGCGGAGTTGCTAACGATGGAGGATAAGGAGTTAAATCAGTATGTCCCTTTGAAGAAGATAGCGACATATAGAGAAAAGGATTGAAAGGTATCCCGTATGAAAATGCTCCAACTGAAAGATGTGCCAAAATCTAACAAGAAGCAAAGTTTGACAATAAGGAAAAAGTGGAAGGTGAGCCAGATGATAGGAAAAAGAAACAAGAGGAATCTACCGGAGACACAAGCAAACAATCCAGGCGAAGTAGGAAACGTAAGATACAAGCTTAGCATAATCTGTCTACATCAAGGCTTAAGGCATATTCAGCTAACCCATCAGGGTCAAATAGCAAAAGGAAGTAGCATCCAGTTAATGGGGAAGCAGTTTTGTATTACAGGTAGTTTATTAAGAATTATTTTGCAGAGTGTTTGTTTTCGAAGTGGTTTGTTCGAATCATATTATTTATTTCAGATAGCAATTTTGTTCTGCGAGAGAAAAATTGTATTTAGTATTATATTAGTTGAAACTATCAAGTATATTTGTTTCATGGTGCTGTACTTTGGAAAATTAATAAAGCAGCTCGGAAGTTTAAATGACACTGTAGTTGTAAATGCCTGGAGGAGTTGTAGTCTTGAATGAAGGAAACGACTAACATAGAATCCTTTAGACTGCTGCATTTCAACTCTATTATCATATGGATGATGGGTCTGCTTTGAATTCTCTAGGCGTTCTTATACTGAACTTACAGGATGTATAATGGCTGTGTGATCAAAGACATGTCCTATATATCATGTATTGGAGATCGACTCGAGAATAGGTGTAATAGCAAGATCCTTTGTGTTTATGTTTTTCTGTATTGAACCAAAACAACGGCAGAGAGAAACAGAGTATACCAATAGAATGGGAGCAGTGGAAAAGTATATTTTTGGTACTACTGTGTGTTAGAAGTGAATAGAAATTTACTTTATCAAAAAGAGAGTTGGGTGACACAGAACTACATCCACAAATGAGGTGAGTAACGAATTAATTGAACATCCAGTTTGCTAGGCATTGAGACAAGTCAATTACTGGAGCTAGAGAGTGTGTTTTTGACAAATTGTTTGCAGTCGAAAAAACCGAGGGCAATCTTAGCGTTAACCAATGAAGACTTTCGAAATTGACTTGTGGATTTTATCCCTATTTCACAATGTTATAAGATTCATATGAAAATGGGAGATAATCCATCGACTCATGATTGATAAGCCTAACTCATATTGAAGCATACAATGACAATTTTGAAACATTAGTAGTCAAGGAGGAAAAATATTTTTACATCAAATCAATGTAGCCCATGTTAAAGTCTCGCAAAGATTTTTAATTGATGGAGATTATCTAAATTTCATTCAATTATGCAATAAGTATTATTTACCATTTTATACCCGCGAGAAGCGGGGGTATAGTTACTAGTTTAAAAATAAAAACTTTTCTATAAAAAAAAAAATGATTTAAAATTCAAACTTCTAACTAAAACCAGATAAATTTTATTAACCAAAACAATCTCTCTTTGGTAATCTCTCATATTCTTTGCTTAATTTTATTGCTTGAACCATTGCTCTATACATTTATCTTGTGTCAATTAGGTTTCCTTTTACTTTTCAAAGTCTTTTCTACCAAAATAAATCTAGCTTTAACATTGAACTCAAATTATTCTAGTACGTTTATCAAATTATTCTAGTACGTTTATGGTTTATTATTTTCTCTATTCATTTTTATTTGTTCAATATTGACTTGACACATTTTTTTTAATCAACAATAAATAGAATAACAATTTCATCATATCACTTTTTAAATATAATAAATTTAATATCCTGAAAAATGCATTGAGAAATAAATATAGTTAATGATAAAAGTAAATTAAGAGTCAAGTGATAAATTATTTCTTTATATTTTAAATTGAACAAATAAAAGCGGATATTTATTTTTATAAAGTGATAACAATCTATAAGATAAAGTTGGACGCCAAACCAGCATGGCCAAGGGCCCAAACTAATTTATAGTATAATGTTTCTGGAATGATATGAAATATTTTTAGCTTATACCAATTAAATTATTAGAGAGAATCGATTACTATATTTTAACGAATATGTTATAATTTTGAAAAATAAGTTAGAAAAAAAGAACAACGAAAATAGTTCTTGAATAGGAAAATCATGGCATGAGCCACGCAAATCAGTATATTTTATGTTCTCTAACGAATATTATACTGAAATTGCATTTTTCATGACTTGTTTATACGAGTCGGACCCGTGACTTGTTTATTGACACAACCTAATTGGGTTGAATCGGAAATGTTTTATTTAATAATCAGATTAAAATAGATTAAGCAAACATATACTAGTTAATTAGCTAGTATAGCTAAGTTTAAATTAATTACTGTTCGTGCCAAATATTTGGTTGTATTTACAATTTAAATTTTGTATAATTCGCGCGATTTTATAAAAAAGTTGTGTGTGAAATCAAATCGTATAGCGAAATATACAAACACTGTGAATTGTATAGCGAATTATACAAACATATACAAATGTTTCGTGATGCTATAATTATAGTGCGAAATATAATTACTCAAATTATAGTTATAACGCATAATTTAGGTATTTCTAAGTGACTATATGTGAAAATTCCTCTTAAACTTACCCAATCAAAATTTAATCCAATCCAAACAAGCAAAGCATGTTAATTAGAATTGAAAGTCAATTTAGCAAACATATTTCGTGTGATTTCAAATCATGATTTTATATTTTGATTCTTTAAAAGTATGATTTGAAATGCTAAATCATGATTTTATTTTATTTTAAATGTAAAACTTGACGCATAAGCTTATATTTTGTTTTAAATAAAAAGGCTCATCATTTTAAATTTTATGGAATAAGACTCATGCTTGGTGTGAATTGTGAAGAGATTGTCTGTATCATTTTATAAAAAAGAACATGAAGATATACGATTTATCAATGCAATATATAATATATTTTGATATCTTATTTACGAATTATGATTTGCTCATTTGGTAGTATTATATAAAAAATGAGCAAATTCTGATAAATTTTTTATAGTTATAGGATTTTCATATTTATGAGAAAAATTCAAATTGCATGTCCAAACGAAACTACTTTAATTCTATATTAATTTCATTTCATATAGCATATACAAAACGCTTAACTTATATCTAGCACGCAATAGGACCATTAGTCTATCTCTAACCTACTTGTACCAATTTGCCAAGGATTAACCTTTAACAAAAAGAAAAGACGACAACGACTTTTATTTTGCTAACTGATCTGGTCAACTCTCTAAACATGAATTACCTATTTTTAAATTATTTTTTAACATTTAATATTAAATAATAATTAATAATATAATCTGGTGAAATAGCCATGTTAATTTTTAATAAATGAGTCAAGTTTAACTATCGACAATAATTACTTCCTTTTTTATTTTATGTATTTTGATAGTTATTTAAAAAAAGTTAAAAAAGATATGTTTTTTATTTTTTAAAAAATTAACCAACATAAGTACTTTTTAATATTTAAATTTGATTTTTCACTAAGAAGATGGACAAATTGAATGTCGATTGGTGAGAATCCGAAAGCTTATAGGTTAACAATTTGTGAATAGGATAAAGCAAATTTCTAAAATTTTAAAAAGTAAAAGGGTGATGGAACGAAATGAAACGAAGAAAAGAAGGTATTTAGATAATAAGGATATAGTCAAGGATTATCTTTATTCTTAATATATTTTTTTGATATAAAATGTAAATATACATACATCAACAAAAATAAATAAATAAAGAGGACCCAAGTGGGTCACAGTTTGACCAGCAGCAGCCAAAGTTGGAAGTTGGAAATTGGTCAAAAGTGAAAATTGGGATTTAGGGATAGCATGTTGTCTACAGCAATAATATTATTCCTAATGCCTCAAATGTTCTCGCCTATTATGGAATAAGAAGTGGTCAGATGTACGCAGCCTGATTTCTATGTTTAAAAACATAATGTGACTATTTTTGAATGACCCATAATGAGCATCGAAAGTTACTTGTGTATTACAATTGACAACTTGGATTGGTCCAGCTCCAACATAACAGACATAGCCATTCCCCCTGTTTGATAAGAGCCACACATGGGTTTATGGAATTAAAATAACAGACAAACATGATTGGGCCATAGCTTTTCGCTATAACTCAAATTCTTCTTTCTATAATTTTTTTCCCTTCACTTTTGCTTGTGGTATTTCACCTTTTGTATAATAAATTTCAATCAATATTTTCAAATATATTGCATGTATTAAGCAAGTTATTCATAGCAAGATTTGTAGTGATCAAAATTTAGAATAAATTTAAGCAGTTTAAACACGATTATTATCCTTCCACTAGACCTTAATTCCAAATTGATTTGTTGTTCCAATTGATATGTTTTAGGTGTGATATATAAAATACAAAATCATATACTCTCTCCTTCTCAAATCAATATAATTTTTTTAATATTCAAAATATTTGAATTGATCAAAGTTTAAGATAAATATTTGAAATTCTTTTTATATTTGTCCTTTTATTTATTGAATTTTTATATCCTCTAGACAATAAATTACACTACATATTTATAATTTTTACAAAGGACAATAGTGAAAAGTATAGTATAAATTGTTTTTAAATATTTTTCTTAATATGTATACAATTACCTCATAAATTTAATTAAAATAGGATGAAGAAAATATCTACCAATAATAAAGTTATAGCTTATACATCTTAATTGATGAAGATATCTACCAAACTAAACACAGGATATTATTATTATTCGCTTTCTAAATATAGCGTTGTATTACTCCAACTACGAATATTTGATATGCAAATAATCTTTTTAATTAATATTTAACACAGCATGGGGATCCATGCTTTGTAATCGTGCCAATGAATGATACCTACCACTACCAATGTATGAGTGTATTTATATAGTAAATTAATATAATTGTCATTAAATAATATACCATGAATCATCATCAAAGGAAATGGTGCAGGAAACGAGATTGCTTCTCCTTTAATTAGAAGTCTCAGATTTGAGCCTCGAGAATGAAAAAATCCTTCATAGAGAGTGTTTTCCCCAAATGAGGTCCTAAGCAACATGAATCATGGATAATGTATGAGACATATCTTTTCAACATGATTTGCTGTAATTATTTCTTTTAAAGATGAAAAGGATAAATATAATTTAAAATTTTAAGATTAAGAATAGATATCCACCTCGTTAGAGAGTGATACAGGCATATTTATGAAATTTTAAGATAATGAATAGGTATCCACCTCATTAGAGAGTGATAGATGCATATTTATGTTTTTCTTTAACATTTCCATATTTAATTCAAATTTTTTAAAAATTTAAAAATTAAAATTAATTCGTTAATTTTAAAATATCACAACAATAACAATAACAATATACCAGTGAAATCCCACAAGTGGAGTCTGGGGAGGGGAGATTGTACGCAGACCTTGCCGCTATTTCATAGAAGTAGAGAGACTGTTTCCGAGAACCTTCATCACAAAACCCATAAGCAGAGAGAAACGAGATATGCCAAAGAAAGAGAATAAAAGGGGTGGGAAGGGAAGGCCAGGGAACAACAATGAATAGCACGTAGTAGTATGTACACGTGGTAAAACAAACATAATTGCGACAGATCATGAAAAGGAACGAAAAAGAATAGTACTAAAAGAGAAAATAATAAAAAGAATAATAATATGCAGACCGCCCTGGCATGAATCACGTGATTTTAAAAAATTATGTCACCTCCTCTTCTATTGGGTATCACCACGATGACTTAGATTTGGGAGGCTTGTTTGACCAAATAAAGCCATCGTCACGACAGCAAGGTGATGATTAAATAAAAGAGGGATTACATTTTTTTAGTTTGGTTGGAGTTGAAGGATTTAAAATTAAAAATGGGTAACTTATTTTAAAAATCATGTGAAGACTTTCGAAAGGAGAAAAATCTAATTTATTATTTTGTTTAAGTTCGATAAATATAATATATGCATTATTTTTTAATAAAAAATATATTCATTATAAATCACAAAATTATTTATTTGTAAGATTCTTATTGGTCAGTGAAAATAGAACATGACCAGCAAGGTGCCGTAACATTTATTTTCGCCAACCTACCTATTTCCTAGACATTTCTGAAATCTTTCATTGAAAAATAATTAGTTGGTTTTCGCTTTCTCTTCTATAAAAGGAAGAGAAAGACACCAAATTCCTCCATTAATCTTCCTTCAGATTTCAGCTTACCGTTGAAGTACACAAGATTTTGGTAATATTCATGGCTTCCATCAACATTTCTTTCCCTTCAACATCTCTGACTCGATCCCAGTAAGCTTATACTTCTTTATTTTTTTCCCCCAAGAATCGTGTTTGCAATTGAGCTATGTAAAATTTCGAGAACTAATCTGTTGATTTTGGGAATCTTTATCCGGGTTTATCGGTTTTGTAGTGTCCTGTTTTGGTTTTGTTCTTTTTATGGGTGTGTTTGAATTTTTGTTAAATTTGTTCGAGATTATGGTGTTCATGGGAATGGTTTCTCGGAATTGTTCTTGTTTGAACTTTACAGAGTCGCACTTTGTTTTTCAATTTTAGTGTTTTTCAAGACTCCTTATTTGACTAGGTGATGGATTATTTAGGCGTTGAGGTGGAGTAATAGTAGTTCCCTTGTACATGAACCAAGATTTAACCTTTTTTCCTGGAAGGAAAGAGTTTATTATGTTTTTATATCCTTCTATGTATGAGAACAAGGTGGTGAGGCTTTAGGAGTTCACTCTTAAAGACATTGTAAATTTGGTGTAAACAGGAAATATCACTTGTGTAGATGATTCTTAGATTTTGGGAGGTTTTATCCGTATTGGTATTGTAAAACCTTTGTACACAATACTAAGATGGTGTATTCAGATGATATAATTTTTTTTAAAGAGGAGTTTGAGTTTGTTGATTCTGATCCGACTTCATAACAGATTTTGAATAGAACAGAAAGAATAGTGAGCACTGAGCAGGATAATGAACATGTGAATTCATTGACATGTAGCACATTTAGTCATGTGAAAACTAGCTAAAATCTGCAGGAGCAATAGCTTATTTTTATAATGTTCAAATCTTTAATGTGGTTAAACATTCTATATTCTCCTGTTTAAATATGGATTTCTCATCTTTCAATTTCTTATATATTTGCAGTATTTTGAGTTCTCCCTAATCTTCTAACTTTTCTTGTAGAGCATTAAAGAACTTCAAGTTGTTCAATGGACTGCACGCTGGAGATCTATATTCTCTTACTGGGGTCTCTTCAGGGTCATTCATACAGCTTAATGCTAGAGCACGCTTAACCATCAAGAATGATTTTAAGATTAATTCTGCATTCTTATCTGGTGAAGGAGACATCCATTCTCAACTCACGGGAGAAAGATCTCTGTTTAGTAGCCTCTCTACAGGAACTGAGACTCAACCTGATGCTGTAACCTTTGGAACGCTAGCAGCAGATGGTGTTCCTACAACAAGTGACTTTCTTTCAGACGATGAATTTGATTTGGATCGTCCGACGGAAGGTTTTTCATCTGTTGCTGAGGCTATCGAAGACATTCGCCAAGGAAAGGTAGGTTCTTTAAAAAGTTAACAAGAGTTTCTCTTATGTTGTGTAAAAATAAACTAAGTCAATACTTATTGCAGATGGTGCTAGTTACAGATGATGAAGACAGAGAAAATGAAGGGGATTTAGTTATGGCTGCATCCAAAGCTACACCAGAAGCAATGGCTTTCTTTGTGAAGCATGGAACGGGGATAGTTTGTGTGAGCATGACAGAGGAACACTTGGAGAGGTTACAGCTTCCACTGATGGTAAACAGTAAACAGAATGAGGAGAAACTTTGTACTGCATTCACAGTCTCAGTGGTATGTATTAACTTGATTACTCACCTTTGTATCTCTTTTCATAAGGGTAGGGTTGGTTGGGGTGCAAGGGAACTTTCTTAGTGGCAAGCCAGTTCTCTTATCAGAATTTGGGAATTTAACATTTCTAAACCTGCTTGATACATTCAAATTACTTAATTGTTTGATAAATAAACTTTACCAACTAAAGAAAGAAGATGTAAAAAGTTTTCTTCTACGGATTCTTCAAGAATGAAAAAATGCTGCTTATTATTTCTGGGATGTTTTTAAACAGAGAGAGTATTACTCTACCAAGTCCAACGCTATAATTGTTAATGCAAGCAGGCCTGCTTGCAGTACCACTTTTCCTATTGGAGAGCTAATATGCTGTTCTTGCAACTGTGTGGAATACAATTACCTTTATCTTCAATGTTTTACTTCGACGTTTATTAAGGGTGAAACATAAATGAACATACCTAAGACTTGTTTTTGAAAGATGTTCTAACATTTGATTTTTTACTTGGTTTCTGTGCCAAAAGACATCTCGAGAGTTATCCTTTCTTTGTGGTACCTCTTGTTGTTAGTTGTTCTTTCAGCATCCTAGTCTTGTGTCCTGCTAATTGGATGCTTTGGAAACATTAATGGTAAAACAATCATGCAGGATGCAAAACATGGAACAACTACAGGAGTATCTGCTCGTGACAGAGCAACGACAGTATTGGCACTTGCATCCAGAGATTCAAAGCCTGAGGATTTCAATCGGCCGGGGCATATCTTTCCTTTGAAATACAGGGAAGGCGGGGTTTTAAAGCGAGCTGGACATACTGAGGCTTCTGTGGATCTTGCCATGTTAGCTGGCTTAGACCCTGTTGGAGTAATATGTGAGGTTGTGGATGATGATGGTTCCATGGCTAGATTGCCTATGCTTCGTCAATTTGCAAAAGAACATAACTTGAAGATCATATCAGTTGCTGACTTAATCAGGTGGTTAACAGATCTGCTTCTGATTTCTTTAAGAGTTGGTTGCTGAATAAATTCCTTTGTGGTTTTTTGTTTTATCATCCTTTGACATGTTGATAAATACTTCTGATGGTTCTAAAGTGAGGCTTCCTTTTCTGACTGGATGTATTTTTCTATCTTTTGTCTTTACTGCATACCAGGCAGTTAATTTGGGAGATTGTGCAAAAGTCCATCCCCCTTATTCCTCAAGAGAACCCCCCTCCCATTTAAGTCAATGATTTCCTTATATTGTGTAAGCTTACTTATCCCCGAAAACTGTAAGCTTAGTTCTCACTTCTAAGGATGAAGATAGACTTAGGCTTGTGTCATTGCGCATCATAGAATCAATGGTGAGAGAAGTCTTTCAGTGACTGAACAACCAAACTACAAGAGATTGGAGATACACAGTAGTCTTTGAAGAAACTTTGTCTTCATGTGTTGGTGCATTTGCTCTTTTACTAAATTGTGTCTGCCTACACATCCCTATTTATTCTAGTTTAGTGTTACTTGATCAAAAGAAAGAAAATTACTTTTGATGTGTTTTTTTTTTCCATTTTGTTTGCATTTAGCTGCATTAATATCTTAAAACACAGTAGATGTGACTTCCCTTATCCTTGCTTTGTCCAGCAAATGCTTGAGAGCGAGCATTCTTTTAGTGGTTCAAGAATACATCATCTGACAATTACTTCCTTTTACAGATATAGGAGGAAAACAGATCAGTTGGTAGAGCATGCTTCTGCTGCAAGAATACCTACTATGTGGGGCCCATTTACTGCCCATTGCTTCAAGTCAATAATAGATGGAATTGAGCACATTGCTATGGTTAAGGTGAGCAACTTCGGGGATATTCTCGCTTATATCTTCAGCAGTGGTTTGACTAGTCAAAATTGTACATACATTTCTAGTTTGGTATGTTTTTCAAACTAATAAGTGATAGTTTAGGTATGAAATTCACGCTCTCAATAGTTTAGGTATGGAACTAAAAAAAAAAAGGATAGTTCAGGTGTGGTTTTATACTTATGTCTTCTCTATTTGAAGCATGAAGTTCCATCGTTTTCTTAAGAGGAAGGGGGGACAAGCACATTTACTACTGTATCTTACATCACTTTACCTTTGGCATCCTTGTAGAGAATTTTATTATTGCATAGAATGGGAGCATTGGTCTTGACTAGTTCATTTCGTGTTTGGTACTAATTTGGGATGCGTTTGTTGAATGACCAGGGAGATATAGGAGACGGACAAGATATTCTTGTCCGGGTACACTCGGAATGTCTCACAGGAGATATATTCGGTTCAGCGAGATGTGACTGTGGAAACCAGCTGGCAATTGCAATGCAACAAATTGAGGCTGCTGGCAGGGGGGTTTTGGTTTACCTCCGTGGTCATGAGGGTAGAGGCATTGGTTTGGGTCACAAACTTCGTGCTTATAATTTACAAGATGCTGGACGTGATACTGTTGAAGCTAATGAAGAACTTGGTTTGCCTGTTGATTCAAGAGAGTATGGGGTTGGTGCACAGGTACTCACTTCCTATATAAGCTCTCTATGGATGTTGCTGTGATTTTTTGTGTAAATCTAGTTGTCTTAAAGAAAAACTAAAATGACATCCTTGTGCAGATCTTACGGGATCTTGGTGTTCGAACTATGAGGCTGATGACAAACAATCCTGCAAAATACAGTGGACTGAAGGGTTATGGTTTGGCAATTTCTGGTAGAGTCCCCGTTCTGACTCCCATTACAAAAGATAACAAGAGATATCTGGAAACAAAACGTGCTAAAATGGGCCATGTATACGGCTTGAACCTTATTTGCCCTGCAAGCAGCACCAGCACAAGCACAACAAATGGTAAACCAAACTTGGAGAATACTTCTACTGTACAGAATTCTGATGTTTCCATGCTTGGGAACTGATATGATGATCTATCTGGTTTGCTCTAGGAATAGCAATACCTCAACAAATATTTCAATTCGTTATTGTTATTTGTACCAGAATAATTATTTCTTGGTGCTGATTATTTTATGGTCATTCTTTTTGTCCTTGAATGTCTCTTTAAATTGTCTGTGCTTCTTTCAATTGGGAAGTAGCAGTTAGTCAATGCAACGTTCGATGCTCATCATGGGTCATCCGGAAACAGTCGCGCTATGTTTTTCAACATAAGGGTCAGGCTGTGTACATCTGGCCCCCCTTACCCCGCAATGGGCGGGAGTCTTTGAGGCATTGGGGTAATGTTATTGTTTGTTGTCTTTTTGGCCTTGAATGTATACTAGCATCGATGAGAAGTAATGTAATTCACCTTGTCCTCGGTTAGTGAAACAAGGAAAAAGCAATAGACTCTGCAGATAACAAGGTCAGTTTACATTAAAACAAATAATTTAACCTAAGGAGTCTCTCAGAATAAAACGACAAAATGAATCGCGTAACCAAGGTTATATGACATGTTTTGTATTAATTGTTTTGGTGCAAAGTAAGTTTTGTCTTTGTCTGAATATTAATTGTTGCCTTATTGTGATCGGGGGCAAATTTATTTCCAAACATGTCTTTATATCAACTTTTGATTTCCACTTGCGGTTGTTGTATCTTGATTTTTGGGTGGTTCTAGACTTTTAGTACTCCCTCTGGTATTTGTACTTCGTGCCGGTTGGGCGCAGAGTTTGGAAAAGACGGAAAGACTGTGTGGCTATAAATATATAAGGACTTTAAAATTAAATTTTTTCTAAGTATGACACATAAATTGAGACAGAGGAAGGGGGATAGTTTTTTTTTTTTTTTGAACTTTTTATTGCTATAATATGATCTTGATTTTCAAAAGATGGTCAAAAAGATGACTACTCGAAGTTAATTGGTTCAACAAATTTGGACTAATATCCCTGAAATGGATCAAGATGATTGCTTCAACAAACAAAATATAAGTCAATGGCTCTGAAACAATGATAAAATTGTCCATGGACTGAATAAATGAATCAAGTAAAGAAGTAATCTGTTTCATCAGCTGCTGCTAATTTTGAGGTGGACAAAATGTCAAAATGTCTGAGTCTCTCTCGAAGACAGCCATATCCTTTTCCTTCAAACCTATCCATGCTTCTATCCCATCACCAGATTTTGTATCCATCAGACTGATTAATTCCGCAGGTTTGCTTACATCACTCACCCAGAATGGCTTTCCCCAACCAAAATCAGCTTCATACCAGGGGAATCTGCACCAACTAGTGCAGAGATACATGTCCATCTCGTGATTCTGATCACAAGGCATCTTGTAGTTGACAAACACAGAAGTAATATCATCGATGCTTGCCTTAGCAATGAAAGCAGATGTGTCCCTTGCCGTACTTCCTACCCTGTCAACATAGTCAGTTAACTCCATTCTCGACTGGTTTGCTTCAAGAGTAGCGATACCAGCGTGGCAGAAATTCCCTAGAGCATGTTCTACGGATGGTAAATTTGATTTTCCCCTCAAATTAACGGGAAATAATAAATGAGAATCCCTTGAATGCCCATGTTTGGCTGTTGAAATCCCTGTAAGAACCTTCCATATTAGCGACATAACAACCACCACTCGAGTAGGCCTCGGGAACGTGGCACTTGAATTGATTCTTTCTTTGAGCCTTGCTATTGCTGAAGCATCAAAGACAAACCTCCGCGTTACAATCTTAGTGCTTCTGTCTGAAGAGGGTAAAATGCAAGGTCCGGATAGCACTCTACTCGGAAAGAGCGATGGCAAGTGACCGAAACTTGGGAGGCAATCTTTCGCGGTCCCTGTTCGGCTAATGCTTGCCCATTCCTTGACAAATGTTCCTAAAGTGAAACCATCAGCGAGGATGTGTGACATTTGTATGCCCATGACTAGTCCTCCACAATTGAATAGGTTCACCTGGATACCAAGTAATGGACTTGATGTCTGATCCATTTCAGGAAGAAGATCATTCAAGAGCTGAGTCTTGGGTTCTTGATGGAGAAATTCAGCAAGATCAGCATTGACTTTGGTTTCGACATACTCAACGCCTTCATCATTGCAGTGAATTGAGAGTTCATCTTCTCTAAATCTTCGGTAAAACTTGGTTAGCGTCTCCCCCAAAGATTTTTGAAGCTTATCACATCTTTCGGCAATTATTCCTTCTTCACTGGTTGGCAAGTAGTGGAAGAGTATTGGCACATGTAGACGAGGAGCCATCTGATCGAACAATGAAAGCTTGAAGATCCGAAGATGATTCGGGGTAGGACTTGAGGGCTTCAACATTTTCCTTGTCTGAATTTCAATCTCTAACTTGGCCATAAGGATTAATTTGGTGGATGACAACAAACAACAGAGTATTTGTATTCTTAATGAAAAAAAGGAGCAAAATGTCTCTACTGGAGTTACTTTGATTGTTTTGTAATTATGAACTTGTTTGTTTATGAATATTAAGGGGTTTCTTCTTATATAGGCCTTCAACCGCGTTCTTCAACCATTAGTTTACTGCAAATATTCATAAAGTTTCAACAACAGACGGCCCAACGTGTTTCTGCATTTCTCCCAACTTTTTAGGCCTTAGTTTATTGCTCATGATTAATAAACATGGCATAAATTGGATTAACAAACTTTCTCTTTGTTGATTATATCATATATGATTGTATTTTATCATTCGGAAAAATATATTTTCTTTTCATGATGTAGAATCGCACTTGTGATATTGTGCTAGATATATCATCATATCGCGCCACTTATGCTTCTAAAATCATGCTTAATTATAGTTTTTTTATTATAAATTAAATAATCTCTACTTTATCAATTGTACATAAGAAATATACGGAATATTATTCCAGCTATTTTGATTCTTTATTTATTATATCATATATGGTATTAAAGTCTTAAATCTTTTTCCCAAAATTGCTCTAAACTTGCATGCTCTTTGTTGGACTATTTGATTTCTTGTCATCAAATTTTCTTTCTAATTGTCTTCCTAACAGAGTCCTATTATTATCAAATATGTTAGAAGAAAATATCGTACATTTTGTGTAGGGTGGCGGGAGAGGGTTTCAGGAATCAATAACTTTGTGTATATTCTATACTATTTATATGGATATATACATTCAGAAATCTATTAAATATAGAAAAAAGGATCTAATATATTCCTTGATTTTGCTATTTAAAGTTGATATATCTCTCGTTACAATAGTTACTCACATATACTCCTACCATTACAGATATGATACACATATACTTCTAACATTAGAAACATGACTCACATATCCTCTTTTCATCATCTATCAGAAGTGAAAAAAAAATTTAAATTTAATTTTTTCATTTATAATTTTTTTAAAAAAATTGTTTCCTTTAGCAAAATTCAAAGGTAATTTTAACTTTTTTCCCACATGAATTATTCTTTAACTTCTTTAATTATCATTATTTGAGTGTTTTTTTTTTTTTGGTTTCATTCTTTTGTATAAAAGTATGACCATCAAAATATTCTTGTTTCATTTCATTTTTGATCCTTTATTCTTATTTCGTTTCGTTTCATTCGTTTCATTCTTTTGTATAAAAGTATGACCATCAAAATATTCTTGTTTCATTTCATTTTTGATCCTTTATTCTTATTT
>JAABOM020121168.1:0-22524 GCA_011800125.2 Solanum clarkiae | reverse complement strand
TGGTCTTGTCCACGCACCTGTGTATGTTTGAATTATATACTTTTTTCTCTAGTTTACCATTAAATTCACCTGGTTATGTGCTCATTCGACCCGAATGGAAGGGGATTGCAAGTCAAATTTTTAGCTGTTTGCGACTTTATTGGAAGTTTATTAATTACTAATCAAAGTTTAGAAGCTACCATTGGTTGGTTAAAAAAATTGATTTTAAATGTTAAGATATGTCCCTCATTTGGTATTTTTTTAATCATAAATTTATTATAATTGTTGCACTCTATTACTCATTATATACATGTTTCCATAGAATTTTAATCATTCTAAGATATCTGCAAAAAATCACATGAAACACATGTGAAAAGCACATCAAGCATAAAACACGTCACTCGCAAAGCACACCACGTGCAAAGCACGCCATGCGTAAAATACTTGTCCAGGAACTAGTTCTTATATACACTAGTACATTACTAGCTTTACTAAATTTACTTAATTTGTCTTTCGAATCTAACGATTCTAAATTTGTTGGAACTTGTCTTTGAACCTAACAATCTTAAAATTTTCCATCCAAAGAAGCTCTAGTGTTAGCATAATGCTCTCATAGAACACATGTCATTTCTTCGAAAATTGAGTTCTAGTGTTAATATAATGCTCGCGTAAAACATGTGATATTACTTCAAAAATCAAGGTCTAGTGCCAGCATAACTCCACCTCCCACACCTCCGTAAAAGACGTGGTATTAGTTCGAAAATATTTTTAAAAGGAAAAGAATTGGCTTCATCCTAACATGTCATTCTCTATATCTTGACCTAGTTTAGCCCGCCACGACTCCCTAGTTTACTTCGTCACGCCCGCCGCGTAGATTACTTTGCCACGTCGGTAGCCTAAAAAGAAAAAAGAATAAAAAATTCTAGGATTTATAAAGAACCCTTCATTTTTTTTCCAAAGAAATCAAATCAATACTACCATGATTCGAGAAGCATCCATGAAAATGAAAGTACATTTGCTTCTTCCCTTTTAAATGCACAAACTTTCTCCCAGAAGATTATGTAAAAATTAGCCGTTTGCAACTTTATTGAATGTTTATTAATTACTAATCAAAGTTAAAACGCTACCGTTGGTTGCTTAAAAAAATTAATTTTAAACGTCAAGATATGTCCCTTATTTGGTATTTTTTAATCATAAATTTATTATAATTGTTGCACTTATTACTCATTACATACATGTTTCCATATAATTTTAATCATTCTGACATATCTACATAAATTCACATGAAACATACGCGCAAAGCAAGTCGCACGCAAAGTACGTGTGACGCCTCATAACTCTACCCTCATATGTACTTATATTTCAAGCCTCATTTCTATATGTGAAAAGTTTATTGGAGTCATAAGAGACTTCTAGTACTTAGACGAGTTCAAGACCTTTCTATAAATTGAGTTTTGAGTGTTGGATTGTGCTAGGATCAACCTTAAATAATCATAACTTTTAACACACAAAGAACTGGACGAACCACGACATACCAAAAAAAATCCCTTTGAGTTAGCTTTCTAACGCAACTGATTTCACCTTATTACAAGTTCGGAGTCAAAAGTTATGGCCATTTTACTGAAGAACGTCAGTGCAAAGTTGCACCTATGAGACCCAGTTATGAGTCGTAATTCGAACTACGACCCGTATGTGCAACTAGTAGAAAATATCAGAAATTGCAGATTTTAGCCCTAGACTTTATAACCACCTTCTACGAGTCGTAGCATAGGCTACAAGTCATAGTGTGGGCCTGTAGCAAGTTCTAGAGACTCCAAAAATTGGGCCAAAAGTTTACAAGAGGGTTCCTATGAGTCATAGGACCTACTATGAGTCGTAAGGTAGCCCGTGGGCCACTTTCGACAACTTTTAAGAAAGATTATTTTGGTTCTTTCCTACCATTCCTAAGCCTAGGATCGACGTTTTTATATGTAAATCAGCCCCAAAACATATCAGATGGCCTCTTTGGTGTTGAAATATCCTCTCGACGGCATTGAAGAGAAATTCAAGAGAGGAAAAGGGGCTAAGGTTTGAAGGAGAACTTGAGAAATCTTCCAATTTCTTCCAAGATACTTCAAGATTCTACACTCCCAGGTATGTAAGGATTACCAAGATACTCTAAATGTCGGCTATGCCAAGGGTACCCTCCCGGGGCGTGACATACTTGGTATCAGAATATAGATTTTAAGAGTCCTAGGGAGTTTACGAATCCGTGTCTAGTAGAGTCTTGTTTATGTGTGTGTTGTGCACTACACTTCATAAACAAAAAGCTATAGGACATTAGGAACTGTTACCCTTCCTTGTGGTCTGAATTCGTGCCATAGAGTTGAACACTCTATAAACTTCTTTTCTAACTTGTGCGTTATACGATTGCAGATCATGCCTCCAGGACATGCAGTAACCCAGAGAAATGCCTCAACTAGCACTGTCGAAAACCCAACTTCAGAGGTGCCTCCTCAAATGGAAACGAGAGGCCGAGGCCGACCACCCAGGACCACTGGTGTTCATCTACTGCTCCACCTACTCCTACCTTAGAGGTCAAATTTCGAGAAGCCTTAACTATGCTTACCCAGTTAATAGCTTCTCAGAGTGGGAATCAGGGTTCAACAACCTCTAGCTCTAGTTCTTAGGAGCCCACAACTGCTTCTAGATTGAGAGATTTCTTGAGGTTGAACCCATAGGTCTATAATGGATCTAAGGTTGAGAAGGATCCGCAGAATTTCATTGATGAGATATGGAAGGTGCTGAAAACTATGCATGCCACTGAGACTGAAGGAGTTGAGTTTGCTACCTACTAACTCAAATACGTGTCTAATGTTTGGTACAACCAGTCGGAGGAAAGTCGAGATGAGGATGCGGAGCTTACTACTTGGGATAAGTTCAAGAGTGCCTTTCTCGATCATTTCTTTCCTCAAGAGTTGGGGGAGGTGAAGGTCGAGGAGTTTGTGAATTTAGAATAAAAGTGGATGACAGTCAAAGTGTATAGCCTGAAATTTATCCAATTATCCAGGTCTGCACTGGAGGTGGTTCCAAATATGAAGGCAAAAATGAGGAAACTTGTATCTGGGTTGGGTTAACATGCGAAAAGAGAGTGTCAGGTGGCGTTGTTGATCCTGGGTATGGACATTTTCAGGATGATGGTCTACGCCTAACAGATTGAGGAGGATAAGAAGAAAAATAGAGAGAAGAATTTGAGTAAGAAGGCCAGATCAGCAGGGCCCTAAGTTCAGCCAGAGTAAGCAGAATAAGGAAGATAAGTCCTATTTCCAAAAGAGGTCTTCTACCTATGCACCATCTTCAGCTAGTGCACCAAATCCTAGCCATCAGAGGTTCCAAGGTTAGCCAAGCTTTAGGGCACAAGGTCCATAGTCTCAAGCAAGTGCGAATCTTGGCTCTAAAGGGAAGTCACCTTGTGAAAAATATGGTAGGATGCATTTGGAAGAGTGTAGAGATGGAGGAAATGCTTGCTATAAGTATGGTCACTCAGGTCACTTTCAGAGGGATTGTCTGATATAGGGCAATAAGGCCCAGACTTCTACCACAACAACACCAGCGAGAGGTAATCAAAGAGGTGCTACACTAGGGGTAGGCAGTGGGACAAACCATTTGTATACAATGGGGAACCGATAGGATTAAGAGGTTGCACCAGATGTTGTGGTGGGTATGCTTCAAGTCTTTACCTTTCCATGTTATGCTTTACTTGATCCGAGTGCAACTTGCTCTTTTGTAATGCCATATATGGCAAGTAGATTTGAGATTCTTCCTGAGTATTTGCTTGAGCCATTTTCTGTTTCTACTCCTATTGGTGAGTTCATTCAAGATGAGAGGATCTATAGAGATTGTGTGGTGTCTATCTATCATAGGGATACTCTCGTTAATTTGATTGAGCTAAAGATGGTTGACTTCGATGTGATCCTTAGTATGGATTGGCTTCACGCCTGCTATGCCTCTATTGATTGCCAAACTCGTACTGTCAAATTCTATTTTCCAAATGAGTCTGTTATTGAGTGGAGGGGAGATTTTGTTGGGCCAAAAGGGTAAGTTCATTTCTTATCTAAAGGCTAGAAAATTGATCTCTAAAGAATGTATGTATCACCTCGTGCGAGTCAAGTCCGATGATGTTGAGCCCCCTTCCCTTGAGTTTGTTCCGATTTTGAACGAGTTTCCTATTGTGTTCTCTGAGGATCTTCCTGGAGTTCCTCTTGATAGGGAAATCAACTTCGGGATTGATGTTCTTCCTAACACCCATTCTTCTATTCCACCATATAGAAAGGCCCCTGCGGAGTTGAAAGAGTTGAAGGAGCAGTTGAGGGACTTATTAGAGAAAGGATTCATAAGATCGAGTGTCTCTCCATGGGGTTCTCCGATCCTATTTGTGCAAAAGAAAGATGGTTCTTTGAGGATGTGCATTGACTACCTGCAGTTGAATCAGGTGAC
Source organism: Solanum clarkiae (assembly GCA_011800125.2). Classification (NCBI taxonomy): domain Eukaryota; kingdom Viridiplantae; phylum Streptophyta; class Magnoliopsida; order Solanales; family Solanaceae; genus Solanum; species Solanum clarkiae. The sequence continues at coordinate 18,069 of JAABOM020121168.1, read as the reverse complement.
TATTAAGAATAAGTATCCCCTTCGGAGGATTGATGACTTGTTCAACCAACTTCAGGGTGCCACCATTTTCTCTAAGATAGACCTTCGATCAAGCTATCATCAGTTGAAAGTGAGAAAGTATGACATCTCGAAGATGACTTTCCAAACACGGTATGATCACTTTAAGTTCTTAGTGATGTCTTTTGGGTTGACAAATGCACCCGCATCTTTTATGGATTTGATGAACAGAATGTTCTGATAGTATCTCGATATATTTGTGATTGTGTTTATTAATGACATTTTGGTGTACTCCGGATATGAGGAGGACCATGCCCATCACCTTAGGATCGCTTTGCAGACACTCCGAGACAATAAGTTATATGCGAAGTTTTCTAAGTGTGTATTTTGGCTCAAATCTGTGGCCTTCTTAGGCCATGTGATTTCTTGCGATGGAATCGAGTAGATACTCAAAAGATCGATACAGTCAATAATTATCCAAGTACAACCTCACCAACTAAGATAAGAAGTTTCTTGGGTTTAGCTGGCTACTATGAAGATTTTTTGAGGGATTTTCTTCCATATCCGCACCATTGACTAAATTGACTCAAAAGAAGGTCAAGTTTTAATGGTCCGACAGGTGTGACAGGAGTTTCTAAGAGCTAAAGACGAGGTTAACCGCTGCACCCATGTTGAGCTTGCCTAATGGGATGGATGGATTTATGATCTATTTTGATGGCTAGAGGATAGGATTAGGATGCATGTTGATGCAGAAGGGGAAAATTGTTGTCTATGCTTCAAGACAACTTAAGGTGCATGAGAAAAATTACCCTACTCACCATTTGGAGTTGGAAGCGGTAGTGTTTGCTCTCAAATTATGGCGCCACTATTTATATGGGGCACATGTGGATGTGTTCACAGACCACAAGAGCCTGCAATATGTCTTCACCCAAAATTAGCTTAATTCGAGACAGAGGAGATGACTTGAGTTGCTTAAGGGCTACGATATGAGTATCCTCTGCCATCCAGGTAAAGATAACATGGTTGATGATGCTCTTAGCAGATTATCCATGGGAAGTACTACCCATGTGGAGAAGGAGAAGAGAGAATTAGCCAAGGAGGTTCATGGACTAGCACGACTGGAGTCCAACTAGATAAGTCAGGCGAAGAAGGAGTTCATATGCACTATGGGTCTGCATCATCCCTAGAAGTAAAGGCAAAAGAGAAGCAAGATCGAGATCTAATACTATTACAATTGAAGGATGATGTGCATAAGTAGAAGGTGTTAGCTTTCGTCAAAGGGGGAGATGAAGTGTTGAGATATCAAGGTAGATTATGTGTTCCAAATGTTGATGAGGTTCGAGAGAGGATCATGACAGAGGCCCATAGTTTAACATATACCATCCACCTAGGGTCTACTAAGATGTACCATGACTTGAAGGAAATCTACCGGTGGAGCGGAATGAAGAGAGACATAACCGAGTTTGTTTCTAAGTGTCCAAACTGTTAACAAGTTAAAGTTAAACACAAAAGATTATGTGGAGTAGCTTAAAACTTTGAGATTCCAGAATGGAAGTGGGATATGATCAATATGGACTTTGTTACTGGCTTACTGAGGTCTCATAGACAACATGACTCTATATGGGTGATAGTTGATCGGATGACTAAGTCAACTCACTTCTTAGCGGTTAAGATGACCAACACTGCAGAAGACTATGCCCAGTTGTATATAAGGGAGATTGTTACGTTGCATGGGTCCCTTTATCGATCATCTCAGATAGAGGAGCTCAACTCACTGCCCAATTTTGGAAGTCATTTCAGAAGGGTTTGGGTACGAAGGTGCTCCTTAGCACATCTTTTGACCCTCAGTGGCCAGGCAGTACGTACTATTTATACATTAGAAGATATGTTGAGAGCTTGTGTTATTGATTTTAAGGGTAATTGGGATGACCACTTGCCTTTGATAGAGTTTTCCTATAACAATAGCTTCCACTCGAGCATTCAGATGGCCCTATATGAGGCACTCTATGGGAGGAGGTGTAGGTCGCCGATTGAATGGTTTGAAGTAGGTGAAGCAGATTTGATTGGACTGGACTTGGTTCACCAAGCTATGGAAAAGGTGAAAATCATTCGAAAGAGGTTAAGAACTGCATAGAGTAGACAAAAATCCTACACAGAAGTCAGAAGAAGAGACTTAGAGTTTGAGGTCAATGATTGGGTGTATTTGAAAGTGTCACCAATGAAGGGTATGATGAGGTTCAAAAATAAAGGGAAGTTGATACGAGGTACATTGTCCCTTATTAAATCATAAAGAGAGTGGGAAATATATCTTATGAGTTAGAATTACCCCCAAGAGTTAGAGGTCATCCACTCGGTCTTCCACATTTCTATGCTTAAGAAGTGTTTGGGAGATCCACAGTTGGCAGTGCCTGTCGAGGGTATTGGAGTGAGAGCCAGTCTGAGTTATGAGGAGAAACAAAGAGATTGTATCTGTCAAAGTATTGTGGAGGAGCCAATTTGTAGAAGAAGCTACTTGGGAAACGGAGGAGGATATGAAGGCCAAATATTCTCACTTATCCCAGCCAACCGATAATGAGAGAGTTGATGATAAGTATTCTTTCTATAAATTCTTGGACTTCCTATTCCTTGAGTCTTCCTTTTGTTCTCTGGATTGATGTGATGCATTGATTGTTTAATTTTTTACTTACTAAACTTCTTGCTTTATTGATTGCACGAGTGAGATAAAAGCTGATTGAGTGTTAGAGTCTATAGGTAAATTCGTGCCTTGCCCAACATCTCTTGTTACCCATCATTCGAGGACGAATGATCCCAAAGGAGAGATATTGTGACACATCATAACTCTACCTTTGTATGTACCTATGTTTCAAGCTTTTATTTTTATATGTGGGAAGTGTATTAGAGTCATAAGAGACCTCTAGTACTTAGACGAGTTCAAGACCTTTCTATAAATTGAGTTTTGAGTGTTGGATGGTGCTAGGTCAACTTTAAATAATCATAACCTTTATCATACAAAGCAATAGATGACCCACGATATATCAAAAGAAAGCTCTTTGAGTTAGCTTTCTAATGCAACCAGTTTCACCTTATTCTAAGTTCGGAGTCAAAAGTTATGGACATTTTACTGAAGATTATTAGTGAAGAGCATCACCTACGAGAACCAGTTATGAGTCTTAATTCGGACTACGACCCGTATGTGCAACTCGTAGAAAACGTTAGAAAACTGCAGATTTCAGCTTCAGACTTTATGACCACCTTCTACGAGTCGTAATATGGGCTACGAGTCGTAGTGTGGGCTCGTCACAAGTTCCAGAGACTCCAAAAATTGGGGTAAAAGCTTACGAGAGGGTTCCTACGAGTAGTAGGACCCACTACGAGTCATAAGGTTGCCCATAGGCTACTTTGATGACTTTTGAAGGAAGGTTATTTTGGTCCTTTCCCACAATTCATAAGCATAGGATTGACGTTTTTATACCTGAATCAGCCCTAAAACATATCAAATGGCCTCTTTGGTGTTGAAATATCCTATCTAAGGCATTGAAGAGAAATTCAAGTTAGGAAGAAGGGCTAAGGTTTGAAGGAGAACTTGAGAAATCTTCCAATTTCTTCCAAGATACTTCAAGATTCTACACTCCCAAGTATTTAAGGCTTACTAAAGTATGAATTTCTTTCTTCACACGTCTTTTTCCATTATCTTGAGTCAAGATTTGAGGAGAGTTGAGATCATTGAGAAATTTCTTCTATTTTAATACTATATCTTTGTATTCATCATGAGGTCTTATTTTATGTTATAATATATGAGATAATTCTTATGTTTTCATGAGCATGAATGAAAGATGTATATATGTATTTTCATTCTTGTTATTATGAACTCTACTTTATATGTTTCCATGGAATTTTATGCATAAATTGGGCATTTTGAGTTGGGTACATTGAGCATATTGAATTGAGTGGATTGATGCACATTGAGTTGAGTAACTTGAGTATACATGAGCATGAGGAGTATGTTTCATTGAGTCACATACATTATGATATATGATGTCTTGATTGTATTGCATGACGAGTTGATTGAATGAGTCTAAATAACCATTTGTGTCTAAGACGAGTTAATCATTTGTGCTGGTTGATTGAATTATTGAGTTAAGTTATGAGTTGATGATGAGATAATGATGAGATAATGATAAGTTGAGTTATGATGATGATGAGTCAATAATGACTTAATTGATGAGTTGAGCATGATTTAGTCTTGGGAAAAGTATCGAGCACCAAGCTGGGAGCGGGTATACTTCTACTTTGACCCACAGAACTACGTTGCTAGGGTAGTATAGTCATTACAACTAGTCTGATGGCTCCTGTCCCGCAAGTGAACATTTATTATGGATCCAAGAGAGAGGGATCACCCTTTTCCATGGTAAGTAAGGGCGGGTGTAGCAACGATGCTGATTCATTGTGCATCACCTAACTTAAGGTGATGGGATGAGGATGTCGGTTAAGAGAAACTTCCAAGCAACCTTGATTGAGCCTGATATTTCAGAATGAGTCTATTTTGTCATATATATATTTTTAAAGCATGATTTACTTCAAATGTGCATACATTGAGTTGAGTATGAGTTATTGATTTAAGATGAATAAGTTGAGCCTTATTTTCTTGAGCCATTTTACATACCAGTATATTCCATGTACTAACGTCTATTTTGGACCTGCATCATTCTATGATACAGATACAATAGATAGAGTGATTCAGCACGCGCATCGTTAAGGTCTGGATCAGTACATCCCTCGAGTTTGGTGAGCCCTCCTAGTATCCCGGAGGAGCCCTTTTATCTTTTATTATTTTGAGTACTTTTCTTTCATTGATTAAGGTGCCTATGGCCTGTCATGGCACATTTCTAGACTGATAAGTAAAACCTTCGTAGACATTTGAGTAGAGGTTTTGGATTAGTCTCGGTATCTAAACTATTTCCATTGATATTATGATACAGTAGAGTTATTTCTATATGTATATATGCTCATCTTTGATTCTTATTTATTAAATTATTCTTCCGCTATTGAGTTTGATGTGACGATGAGGCCAAGTGGTTCTTTCGCGGTCTAATGATGATCTATGAGTGTCAGCCACGCCAAGGATACCCTCCCAGGGCATGAAAGCATGTCACATGCAAAGCACATCACGCACAAAGCACGCCATGCACAAAGCACGCAACGTGCAAACAACTTGTCCAGAAACTAGTTTTATATACACTAGTACATTACTAACTTTACTAAATTTACTTAATTTATCTTTTGAATCCAATGATCCTAAATTTATTGAACTTGTCTTTGAACCTAACAATCCTAAATTTGTCCATCCAAACAAGCTCTATGTTAGCATAATGCTCGAATAGAACACGCGACATTTAATCGAAAATTGAGTTCAAGTGTTAATATAATGCTCTCGTAAAACACATGACATTACTTTGAAAATTGAGGTCTACCGTCAGCATAACTCCTCCTCCCACACATTTGTAAAAGACGTGGTATTAGTTCAAAAACAATTTTAGAAGGCGAAGAATGGACTTCATCCAAACATGTCATTTTATATATTTTTACCTAGTTTAGTCCGCATGCTCGCCGCCTGGTTTACTTCACCATGCCCGCCGCTTAGTTTACTTCATCAGGCACGCCGCCAAACATAAAAGATTCTAGAGTTTATAAAGAACCCTTCATTTTTCTTCAAAGAAATCAAATCTATGCCACCATCATTCGAGAAGCATCCATGAAAATGAAAGTATATTTGCTTCTTCCCTTTTGAATGCACAAACTTTTTCTCAAAAGATTATCTAAAAATTTAGCCGTTTACGACTTTATTGGAAGTTTATTAATTACTAAGCAAAGTTCAAAAGCTACCATTGGTTGCGTAAAAAAAATTAATTTTAATCGTCAAGATATGTCCCTCATTTGGTATTTTTTTTATCATAGATTTATTAAAATTGTTGCACTTTATTACTCATTAAATACATGTTTCCATAGAATTTTAATCATTCCAACATATCTACAAAAATTCACATAAAACATACACGCAAAGCACGTCATGTGCAAAGAACGCCACGTGCAAACCACTTGTCCAGAAACTAGTTCTATATACACTAGTACATTACTAACTTTACTAAATTTACTTATTGTCTTTCGAATCCAACGATCCTAAATTTGTCCATCCAAATAAGTTGTAGTGTTAGCATAATGGTTTCATAGAACATGTGACATTTATTCAAAAATTGAGTGCAAGTGTTAATATAATACTCTCATAAAATACGTGACATTACTTCAAAAATCGAGGTCTAGCGTTAGCATTACTCCATCCCCCGCACCTTCATAAAAGATGCGGTATTAGTTCAAAAACATTTTTAAAAGGCGAAGATTGGGCTTCATCTAAACATTTCATTTTATATATTTTTACCTAGTTTAGTCCGCCACGCTCACCGCCTAGTTTACTTCATCATGCTCGTCGCTTAGTTTACTTCGCCATGCCCGCCGCCTAGTTTACTTCGCCACGCCCGCCACCAAGAAAGAAAAAAGAATAAAAAATTCTAGAGTTTATAAAGAATCCTTCATTTTTCTTCAGAGAAATCAAATCTAAGCCACCATCATTCGAGAAGTATCTATGAGAATGAAAGTGCATTTGCTTCTTCCCTTTTGAACGCACAAACATTTTCCCAAAAGGTTATCTAAAAATTAGCTGTTTGCATCTTTATTGGAAGTTTATTAATTACTAATCAAAGTTTAAAAGCTACCATTAGTTGCTGAAAAAAATTAATTAAACGTCAAGATATGTCCCTTATTTGGTATTTCTTATCATAGATTTATTATAATTATTGCACTTTATTATTCATTATATACATGTTTCAATATAAGTTTTATTATTCTAACATATCCACAAAAAATTCACATGAAACATACGCGCAAAGCACGTCACGTGCAAAGCACGCCACTCGCAAAGCACGCCACGTGCAAACCACTTGTCCAGAAACTAGTTCTATATACACTAGTACATTACTAACTTTACTAAATTTACTTAATTTATTTTTAAAATCCAAAGATACTGAATTTATTGGAGCTTGTCTTTGAACCTAATGATCCTAAATTTGTCCATCCAAACAAGCTCTAGTGTTAGCACAATGCTTCTATAGAACACGTGACATTAATTTGAAAATTGAGTTCAAGTGTTAATATAATGCTCTCGTAAAACATGTGATATTTCTTCAAAAATTGAGGTCTAGTGTCAGCATAACTCCGCCTCCCGCACCTTCGTAAGAGACGTAGTATTAGTTCAAAAATATTTTTAAAAGGCGAAGAATGGGCTTCATCCAAACATATCATTTTATATATCTTTATCTAGTTTAGTTCGCCACACCCGCTGCCTAGTTTACTTCGCCATGCCCGCCACTTAGTTTACTTAGCCATTCCCACCGCCTAAAAGAAAGAACAATAAAAGGGTTTGTGGAGAACCCTTCATTTTTCTTCAGAGAAATCAAATCTATGCCACCATCATTCGAGAAACATCCATTTACTTCTTCCCTTTTAAATGCACAAACTTTCTCCCAAAAGATTATCTAAAAATTAGTTGTTTCAAACTTTATTGAAAGTTTATTGATTACTAATCAAAGTTCAGAAGCTACAGTTGGTTGCTTAAAAAAATTAATTTTAAACGTCAAGATATGTCCCTCATTTGGTATTTTTTTCAATAGATTTATTATAATTGTCGCACTTTATTACTCATTACATACATGTTTTCATAGAATTTTAATCATTCTAACATATCTATAAAAATTCACATGAAAAATACGTGCAAAGCATACCACGTGCAAACCACTTGTCTAGAAACTAGTTCTATATACACTAGTAAACTACTAACTTTACTAGATTTGCTTATTGACTTTTGAATCCAATGATCCTAAATTTGTCCATCCAAATAAGCTCTAGTGTTAGTATAATGCTTCTATAGAACATGAGACATTTATTCAAAAATTGAGTGCAAGTGTTAATATAATACTCTCGTAAAACATGTGACATTACTTCAAAAATCAAGGTCTAGCGTTAGCATAACTCTACCTCCTGCACCTTCGTAAAAGACGTGGTATTAGTGCGAAAACATTCTTAAATGGCAAAGAATGGGCTCCATCTAAACATATCGTTTTATGTATTTTTACCTAGTTTAGTCCGCCACGCTCACCGCCATGTTTACTTCGTCATGCCCGCTACTTAATTAACTTCGCCACGCCCGCCGCCTAGTTTACATCGCCACTCCCGCCACTTAAAAAGAAAAAAGAATAAAAAATTCTAGTTTTATAAAGAATCCTTCATTTTTCTGCGGAGAAATCAAATCTATGCGACCATCATTCGAGAAGCATCCATGAGAATGAAAGTACATTTGCTTCTTCCCTATTGAACGCACAAACTTTCTCCCAAAATAATATCTAAAAATTAGCCGTTTGCGACTTTATTGGAAGTTTATTAATTACTAATCAAAGTTTAAAGACTACCGTTAGTTTCTTAAAAAAATTAATTTTAAACGTCAAGATATGTCCCTCATTTGGTATTTTTTATCGTAGATATATTATAATTATTGTACTTTATTATTCATTATATACATGTTTCCATAGAATTTTAATCAATCTAACATACGACAAAAATTCACATGAAATATACGCACAAAGCACGTCACGTGCAAAGCACGCCACGTGCGAAGCGCGTCACGTGCAAAGCATGCCACGTGTTGTACGGAAACTAGTTCTATATACACTAGTACATTACTAACTTTACTAAATTTACTTAATTTGTCTTTCAAATCCAAAGATCCTGAATTAGTTAGAGCTTGACTTTGAACGTAACAATCCTAAATTTGTCCATCCAAACAAGCTCTAGTGTTAGCATAATGCTTCCATAGAACACGTCACATTTATTCAAAAATTGAGTTCAAGTGTTAATATAATACTCTCGTAAAATACGTGATGTTTCTTCGAAAATTGAGGTCTAGCGACAGCATAACTCTGCCTTCCAAACCTTCATAAAATATGTGGTATTAGTTCAAAAATATTTTTAAAAGACGAAGAATGGGCTTCATCCAAACATATCATTTTGTATATCTTTACCTAGTTTAGTCAGCCACACCTGCTGCCTAGTTTATTTCGCCATGACCGCCGCTTAGTTTACTTGGCCATTCCCGCCGCCTAAATAGAAAAAAGAATAAAAAGGTTTATAGAGAATCCTTCATTTTTCTTCAGAGAAATCAAATCTATGCCACCATCATTCGAGAAGCATCCATTTGATTCTTCCCTTTTGAATGCACAAACTTTCTCCCAAAAGATTATCTAAAAATTAGCCGTTTTCAACTTTATTGAAAGTTTATTGATTACAAATCAAAGTTCAAAAGCTACAGTTGATTGCTTAAAAAAAATTAATTTTAAACGTCAAGATATGTCCCTCATTTGGTATTTTTCTATCATAGATTTATTATAATTCTTGCACTTTGTTACTCATTACATGCATGTTTCCATAGAATTTTAATCATTCTAACAAATTTACAAAAATTCGCATGAAACATACACGCAAAGCACGCCACGTGCAAACCACTTGTCCAGAAACTAGTTTTATATACACTAGTACATTACTAACTTAACTAAATTTACTTATTGTCTTTAAAATCCAATGATCCTATATTTATCCATCCAAGAATGCTCTAGTGTTAGCATAATGCTTCCATAGAACAAATGACATTTATTCGAAAATTGAGTGCAAGTGTTAATATAATACTCTCATAAAACACGTGACATTACTTCGAAAATAGAGGTCTAGAATTAGCATACTCCAACCCCCACATCTTCAAAGATGTGGTATTAGTTCGAAAATATTTTTAAAAGGCGAAGAATGGGCTTCATCTAAATATGTCATTTTATATATTTTACCTAGTATAGTCTGCCACGCTCGCCGCCTAGTTTACTTCGTCATGACTGCCGCTTAGTTTACTTCACCACGCCTGCCGCCTAGTTTACTTCGCCATGCCCACCACCTAAAAAGAAAAAAGAATAAAAAAAATTCTAGGGTTTATAAAGAATCCTTCATTTTCTTCAGAGAAATCAAATCTATGTCACCATCATTCCAGAAGCATCCATGAGAATGAAAGTACATTTTCTTCTTTCCTTTTGAACACACAAACTTTCTCCCGATAGATTATCTAAAAATTAGCAATTTCCAACTTTATTGGAGGTTTATTAATTACTAATCAAAGTTTAAAAGCTACCGTTACTTACTTAAAAAAATAATTTTAAACGTCAAGATACGTCCCACGTATGGTATTTTTAAAAGATGTGGTATTAGTTCAAAAATATTTGTAAAAGCCGAAGAATGGGCATCATCCAAACATATTATTTTATATATCTTTACCTAGTTCAGTCCGCCATGCCCACTGCCTAGTTTACTTCGCCATGCCCTTCGCTTAGTTTACTTTGCCATGCCCGCTACCTAAAAAGAAAAAAGAATAAAAGGGTTTATAGAGAACCCTTCATTTTTCCTCAAAGAAATCAAATCTATGCCACGATCATTCGAGAAGCATCCATTTGCTTCTTTCCTTTTGAATGCACAAACTTTCTCCCAAAAGATTATCTAAAAATTAGTCGTTTTCAACTTTAATGAAAGTTTATTGATTACTAATCAAAGTTCAAAAGCTACAGTTGATTGCTTAAAAAAAATTAATTTTAAACATCAAGATATGTCCCTCATTTGTTTTTTTTTTATCATAGATTTATTATAATTGTTGCACTTTATTACTCATTACATATATGTTTCCATAGAATTTTAATCATTCTAGCATATCTACAAAAATTCACAAGAAACATACACGCAAAGCACATCATGTGCAAAGCACGCCATGGGCAAAGCACTCCACGTGCAAACTACTTGTCCAGAAACTAGTTCTATATACACTAGTACATTACTAACTTTACTGAATTTGCCTATTGTCTTTCGAATCCAATGATCCTAAATTTGTCCTTCCAGATAAGCTCCGGTTTTAGAATAATGCTTCCATAGAATATGTGACATTTATTCGAAAATTAAGTGGAAGTCCTAATATAATACTCTCGTAAAACATGTGACATTACTTCGAAAATCGAGGTCTAGCGTTAGCATAACTCCACCCCCACCTTCAAAGACATGGTATTCGTTCGAAAACATTTTTAAAAGGCGAATAATGGGCTTCATCTAAACATATCATTTTATATATTTTTACCTAGTTTAGTCCGCCATGCTCACCGCGTAGTTTACTTCATCATGCCCGATGCTTAGTTTACTTCGCCATGCCTGCCGCCTAGTTTACTTCGCCACGCCCGCCACCTAAAAAGAAAAAAGAATAAAACTTCTAGTTTTATAAAGAATCCTTCATTTTTCTTTAGAGAAATCAAATCTATGCCACCATCATTCGAGAAGCATCCATGAGAATGAAAGTACATTTGCTTTTTCCCTTTTGAACGCACAAACTTTCTCCCAAAAGATTATCTAAAAATTAGCCGTTTGCGACTTTATTGGAAGTATATTAATTACTAATCAACGTTTAAAAGCTACCGTTAGTTGCTTTAAAAAAATTAATTTTAAACGTAAAGATATGCCCCTCATTTGGTACTTTTTATCGTAGATTTATTATAATTATTGCACTTTATTATTCATTATATACAAGCTTCATAGAATTTTAATCATTCTAACATGTCTACAAATATTCACATGAAACATATGCGCAAACCACGTCACGTGCAAAGCACGCCACTCGCAAAGCACAGCGCGTGCAAACCACTTGTCCGGAAATTAGTTCTATATACACTAGTACATTGCTAACTTTACTAAATTTACTTAATTTGCTTTCAAATCCAAAGATCCTGAATTTGTTGGAGCTTGTCTTTGAACCTAAAAAATCCTAAATTTGTCCATCCAAACAAGCTTTAGTGTTAGCATAATGCTTCCATAGAACACTTCTATTCGAAAATTGAGTTCAAGCGTTAATATAATGCTCTCGTAAAACACGTGATATTTCTTTGAAAATCGAGGTCCAACGTCAGCATAACTCCGCCTCCCGCACCTTCGTAAAAAACGTGGTATTAGTTTAAAAATATTTTTAAAAGGCGAAGAATGGGCTTCATTCAAACATATCATTTTATATATCTTTACCTAGTTTAGTCCGCCATGCCCGCTGCCTAGTTTACTTCGCCATGCCCGCCGCTTAGTTTACTTGTCCATGCCCGCCGCCTAAAAAGAAAAAAGAATAAAGGGGTTTATAGAGAACCCTTCATTTTTTCTTCAGAGAAATCAAATCTATGCCACGATCATTCGAGAAGCATCCATTTGCTTCTTCCCTTTTGAATGCACAAACTTTCTCCCAAAAGATTATCTAAAAATTATCCGTTTCCAACTTTATTGAAAGTTTATTGATTACTAATCAAAGTTCAAAAGCTACAGTAGGTTGCTTAAAAAAATGAATTTAAAACGTCAAGATATTTTCCTCATTTGGTATTTTTTTTATCATAGATTTATTTTAATTGTTGTACTTTATTACTCATTACATGCATGTTTCCATAGAATTTTAATCATTATAACATATCTACAAAAAATCACATGAAACATACGCGCAAAGCACGCCACGTGCAAACCACTAGTCCAGAAACTATTTCTATATACACTAGTACATTACTAACATAACTAAATTTACTTATTGTCTTTAAAATCCAAGGATCCTATATTTATCCATCCAAATAAGTTCTAGTGTTAACATAATGCTTCCATAGAACACATGACATTTACTCAAAAATTAAGTGCAAGTGTTAATATAATACTCATGTAAAACACGTGACATTACTTCGAAAATCGAGGTCTAGCGTTAGCATAACTCCACCCCCTGCATCTTCAAAACGTGGTATTAGTTCGAAAATATTTTTAAAAGGCGAAGAATGGCCTTCATCTAAACATATCATTTTATATATTTTTACCTAGTTTAGTCCGCCACGCTAACCACCTAGTTTACTTCGTCATGCCCGCTGCTTAGTTTACTTCACCACACCTTCCACCTAGTTTACTTTACCACGCCCGCCACCTAAAAAGAAAAAAGAATAAAAAGCTCTAGGGTTTATAAAGAATCCTTCATTTTTCTTCAGAGAAATCAAATCTATGCCACCATCATTCGAGAAACATCCATGAGAATGAAAATACACTTGCTTCTTCCCTTTTGAACGCACAAACTTTCTCCCAAAAGATTATCTAAAAGTTAGTCGTTTACTACTTTATTGGATGTTTATTAATTAATAATCAAAGTTTAACAGCTACCATTAGTTGCTTAAAAAATTAATTAAATGTCAAGATATGTCCCTCATTTGGTATTTCTTATCATAGATTTATTATAATTATTGCACTTTATTATTCATTATATACAAGTTTTGATATAGTTTTAATCATTCTAACATATCTACAAAAATTCACATGAAACATACGTGCAAACCACATTACGTGCAAAGCACGCCACTCACTAAGCATGCCACGTGCAAACTACTTGTCCAGAACCTAGTTATATATACACTAGTACATTACTAACTTTACTAAATTTACTTAATTTGTCTTTCAAATCTAAAGATCCTGAATTTGTTGGAGCTTGTCTTTGAACCTCACAATCCTAAATTTGTCCGTCCAAACAAGCTCTAGTGTTAGCATAATGCTTCCATAGAACACGTGACATTTATTCGAAAATTGAGTTAAAGTGTTAATATAATGCTCTCATAAAACACGTGATATTTCTTCGAAAATCGAGGTCTAGCGTCAGTATAACTCCGCCTCCCGCACCTTCGTAAAAGACGTGGTATTAGTTCGAAAATATTTTTAAAAGCTCAAGAATAGGCTTCATCCAAACGTATCATTTTATATATCTTTATCTAGTTTAGTCCACCACGCCCGCTGCCTAGTTTACTTCGCCATGCCCTTCGCTTAGTTTACTTGGCCATGCCCACCGCCTAAAAAGAAAAACAATAAAAGAGTTTATAGAGAACCCTTCATTTTTCTTCAGAGAAATCAAATCTATGCCACTATCATTCGAGAAGCATCCATTTGCTTCTTCCCTTTTGAATGCACAAACTTTCTCCCAAAAGATTATCTCAAAATTAGTCGTTTCCAACTTTATTAAAAGTTTATTGATTAGTAATTAAAGTTCAAAAGCTACAGTTGGTTGCTTAAAAAATATTAATTTTAAACATCATGATATGTCCCTCATTTGGTGTTTTTTTATCATTGATTTATTATAATTGTTGCACTTTATTATTACTCATTACATACATATTTCCATAGAATTTTAATCATTCTAAAATATCTACAAAAATTCACATGAAACATACGCGCAAAGCACGCCACGTCCAGAAACTAGTTCTATATACACTAGTACATTACTAACTTTACTAAATTTGCTTATTGTCTTTCGAATCCAGTGATCCTAAATTTGTCCATCCAAATAAGCTCTAGTGTTAGTATAATGCTTCTATAGAAAACGTGACATCTCTTTGAAAATTGAGTGCAAGTGTTAATATAATACTCTTGTAAAACACGTGACATTACTTCGAAAATTGAGGTCTAGCGTTAGCATAACTCCACCCCCCGCACCTTCGTAAAAGACGTGGTATTAGTGCAAAAACATTTTTAAAATGCAAAAATGGGCTTCATCTAAACATATCATTTTATATATTTTTACCTAGTTTAGTCCGCCACGCTCACCGCCTAGTTTACTTCATCATGCCCGCCGCTTAGTTTACTTCGCCACGTCCGCCGCTTAGTTTACTTCTCCACACCTGCCACCTAAAAAGTAAAAAGAATAAAAAAATTCTAGGTTTATAAAGAATTCTTCATTTTTCTTTAGAGAAATCAAATCTATACCACCATCATTCGAGAAGCATCCATGAGAATGGAAGTACATTTGCTCCTTCCCTTTTGAACGAACAAACTTTCTCCCAAAAGATTATCTAAAAATTAGCCAGTTGCGACTTTATTGGAATTTTATTAATTATTAATCAAAGTTTAAAGGCTACCGTTAGTTGCTTAACAAAAATTAATTTTAAACGTCAAGATATGTCCCTCATTTGGTATTTTTTATCGTAGATATATAATAATTATCGCACTTTATTATTCATTATATACATGTTTCCATAGAATTTTAATCATTCGAACATATCTACAAAAATTCACATGAAATGTACGCGCAAAGTGCACCACTCGCAAAGCATGCCACGTGCAAACCACTTGTCCAGAAACTGGTTCTATATATACTAGTACATTACTAACTTCACTAAATTTATTTAATTTGTCTTTCGAATCCAAAGATCCTGAATTTTTTGGAGCTCTTCTTTGAACCTAAGAATCCTAAATTTTTCCATCCAAACAAGCTCTAGTGTTGGCGTAATGCTTCCATAGAGCACGTGATATTTATTCGAAAATTAAGTTCAAGTGTTAATATAATATTCTCGTAAAACACGTGATATTTCTTTGTAAATTGAGGTCTAGCGTTAGCATAACTCCGCCTCCCGCACCTTCGTAAAAGATGTGGTATTGGTTCGAAAATATTTTTTAAAGCCGAAGAATGGGCTTCATCCAAACATATTATTTTATATATCTTTACCTAGTTTAGTCCGCCATGCCCGCTGCCTAGTTTACTTCGTCATGCCGGCTGCTTAGTTTACTTGGCCATGCCCGCCGCCTAACAAGAAAAAAGAATAAAAGAGTTTATAGAGAACCCTTCATTTTTCTTCGGAGAAATCAACTCTATGCCACCATCATTCGAGAAGCATCCATTTGCTTCTTCCCTTTTGAATGCACAAACTTTCTCCCAAAAGATTATCTAAAAATTAGCATCCAACTTTATTGAAAGTTTATTGATTACTAATCAAAGTTCAAAAGCTACAGTTTGTTGCTTAAAAAAAATTAATTTTAAACGTCAAGATATTTCCCTCATTTGATTTTTTTTATCATAGATTTATTATAGTTGTTGCACTTTATTACTCATTACGTACATGTCTTCATAGAATTTTAATCATTCAAACATATCTACAAAAATTCACATGAAACATACGCGCAAAGCACGTCATGTGCAAAGCACGCACGTGCAAACCGCTTGTCCAGAAACTAATTCTATATACACCAGTACATTACTAACTTAACTAAATTTACTTAATCTCTTTGGAATTTAACGATCCTAAATTTGTCCATCCAAATAGGCTCTAGTGATAGTATAATGCTTCCATTGTACATGTGGCATTTATTCGAAAATTAAGTGCAAGTGTTAATATAATACTCTCGTAAAACACGTGACATTACTTCGAAAATCGAGGTCTAGCGGTAGCATACCCCCCCCCCCCCGCACCTTCAATGACGTGGTATTAGTTTGAAAACATTTTTAAAAGGTGAAGAATGGGCTTCATCTAAACATATCATTTTATATATTTTTACCTAGTTTAGTCCACCACTCTCACCACCTAGTTTACTTCGTCATGCCCGCCGCTTAGTTTACTTCACCACACCTGATGCCTAGTTTACTTCGCCACGCCTATCACCTAAAAAGAAAACAGAATAAAAAATTCTAGGGTTTATAAAGAATACTTCATTTTTCTTCAGAGAAATCAAATCTATGACACCATCATTCTAGAAGCATCCATGAGAATGAAAGTACATTTACTTCTTCCCTTTTGAACGCACAAACTTTCTCCGAAAAGATTATCCAAAAATTAGCCGTTTGTGACTTTATTGAAAGTTCATTAATTGCTAATCAAAGTTTAAAAGCTACCGTTACTTGCTTAAAAAAATTAATTAAACATCAAGATATGTTCCTCATTTGGTATTTTTTTTTATCATAGATTTATTATAATTATTTCACTTTAAAATTCATTATATAAATGTTTCAATATGATTTTAATCATTCTAACATATCTACAAAAATTTACATGAAACATATGCGCAAAGCAAGCCACTCGCAAAGTACGCCATGTGCAAACCACTTGTCCAAAAACTAGTTCTATATACACTACTACATTACTAACTTTACTAAATTTACTTAATTTGTCTGTCAAATCCAAAGATCCTGAATATGTTGGATCTTTTCTATGAACCTAACAATCCTAAATTTGTCCATCCAAACAAGCTCTAGAGTTAGCATAATACTTCCATAACATACGTGATATTTATTCGATAATTGAGTTAAAGTGTTAATATAATGCTCTCGTAAAATACGTGATATTTCTTCAAAAATTGAGGTCTAGCGTCAGCATTACTCCGCCTCCTGCACCTTCGTAAAAGACATGGTATTAGTTTGAAAATATTTTTAAAAGGTGAAGAATGAGCTTCATCCAAACATATCATTTTATACATCTTTACCTAGTTTAGTCCGCCACACCCGCTGCCCAGTTTACTTCGCCATGCTTAGTTTACTTGGCAATGCCCGCCGCCTGAAAAAAAAATAAAAGGGTTAATAGTGTTAGGACCCGTAATTTAACTTAAACCTCGAATGTCCTCAATTGGATCGATTTAATAGAAATTTGGGACCAAGTTAGAAATTTCCTTTAAGTTGGTCCTCAAGATTAATTTTGGTGGAGTCTAGTAGATATGTTACCCCTTAATTGATCCGAATGGTTGTTAGTGGTGGAATACATGTATATATATATATATATATGTGTATATATATATATATATTTATCTTGTACAAGATTCATAAGTTCATACTTAGCAAAAAAAAAATTGGAAAACAAGAAGCAAACCAAGAGCAAGCTCTCGGCTGCTACAGTAGAAAGAAAAAAATTCTATTTTTTTTGGTTTTCGATTATTTGACGCTTTAAGCTCGGTATATTGAATCCCCTAAGTAGCGTGGGGGCGTTGGTTGGTCGAGAAATCGCGTGGTTTAGCAGTTACGAAGATTTGAACTTTGTAAAGGGGTTAGAAGGTAAGTTAATTTTTAGCTTTTCTTATGTGAATTCGAGCTTATGGACATGTGAGGGATGTGTTATATTGGTAATAAAACATGAAAAATGGATTGATTGT
>JAABOM020121157.1:0-22527 GCA_011800125.2 Solanum clarkiae | reverse complement strand
TTTCTTTTTAGTTGAGTCAAAATCTTTCAAAATTAACCAATTTTAAATCAGTCAACCTTTGTCAAATCAAAAGTTAGCCAAACCACTTAATCGCCGGATAACTGTATTTAGCGGCCATTTCGAGTGCGTAAAACCTTCTCAAAGTGGAAATGTGAACCCGAACCTGTTCTTTGGATTTTAAAAAATTTTTCTGTTAGGTCTTTTAAAATACTTAATGGTTTCCTAATTATCCATAAAATTAGGTGGCGACTCTTCTTTTTTTTTAGAATATCAATAATTAATTTTTCTCAGATTAATTGAGTTTAGATTGATTCTTGATTTTTGAATAATTTTCATCTTTTATTTAAAAGTCGGTCATTTTTCGGCATAACACTGCTGCTAGTGCTAACAACATCCGAATAGATGTAATTCTTGTCACTGGCGAGTATGTATCAAAGTAATCAAGGCCTTCGTTTTTTTTTATGCCTTTGACTATAAGTCTTTCCTTGTACTTGTCGATAGTACCATCTGCCTTCACTTTCCTTTTAAAGATCCATTTTGATCCTAAAGGCTTATTTCCCAAAGGAAGATCAATCAACTCCTAAGTATGGTTATTCAAGATTGATTCAATCTCACTATTGACAGCTTCTTCCCAAAAAGGTGAATCCACAAAATACATTGCTTCTTGGAAAGTTTGAGGCTCATTATCAATGAAAAATGTACCAAAATCTGATCCTAAGGAAGTAGCAATCTGTTGACGCTTACTACGCCTTAGATTTTCTCCATTTTGTATATTTCTCTTTGGTTCAACTTGAGGTCATTTAGAACCTCCACTAGACTCTTCAGATCTAGCTTTATACGGATAAATGTGTTCAAAGAATTCAGCATTATGTGATTCACTTACCGTATTTTCATGAATATCTTAATGTTCAGATTTATGAACAAAAAAATCAGCATGCTTTACTGTTTCTAGCATATCCAATAAACACACAGTCCACAGTCTTTGATCCTATTTTCTACCTTTTCAGCATAGGAACTTGGACTTTTGCTAGACACCCCCACACATTGAAATATTTCAAGTTGGGTTTCCTTCCTTTCCATTTTTCATATGGAATTGATTGCATCTTTCTATGGGGCACTCTATTGAGTATGCGATTTGCTATAAGGATAGCTTCCCCCCATAAGTTTTGTGGTAAACCTAAACTTATAAGTAAGGCATTCATCATTTCCTTCATAGTTCTGTTTTTCCTTTCCATAATCCCATTAGATTGGGGTGAATAAGGGGCAGTCGTTTGATGGATAATTCCATTTTCCAAACATATTTCTGCAAATGAAGATTCATATTCTCCACCCCCATCACTTCTTATCACTTTTATCTTTTTATCCAACTGATTTTCAACTTCAGGTTTGTGTTTCCTAAATACTTCAATTACTTCATCCTTACTTGATAGAAAATAAATATAATAATATCTAGTGAAATCATCAATAAAAGTTATGAAATACTTTTTCCCTCCATGCGTTGGTGTTGACTTCATATCACAAATGTCCGTGTGAATCAAGTCTAAAGGATTGGAATTCCTTTCAACAGACTTATACGAATGCTTAGTAAACTTAGCTTCCACACATATTTGAAATTTTGTTTTATTGCGCTCTAAATTAGGAAGCACTTCTAAGCTAATCAATTTTTGCAAGGTCTTATAATTGATATGTCCCAAACATTCATGCCATAAATCACTTGACTCAAGCAAGTAAGTAGAATCAGAACTTTTATTATCAGTAATAACCATTACATTATGCTTAAATAGTCCCTCGCAAAGCTAGCCCTTTCCTACGTACATTTCATTTTTACTAATTATAATTTTATCAGAAACAAATACACATTTGAATTCATTTTTAGTAAGAAGTGAAGTAGAAACCAAGTTATTTCTTAATTTAGGACCATGAAGCACATTCGTGAGAGTCACCACCTTGTCAGATGTCATCCTCAAGAGAATTTGCCAATTCCTTCAATCTTTGCAGTTGTCGAGTTTGTCATGTAGATTTTGTCATCACCTTGAGTAGGCTCATATGATGCAAAAAGTTCTTTGTTGACACATACAAGGTGGGTAGCACCAGAATTTATCTACCACTCTCTTGGGTTGCCAACAAGATTGCATTTAGAAACCATGGCACATAAATCGTCCTCGAATTCAGCAACATTTGCTTGATCTTTCTTCTTTGCTTTCTTTGGAGCCTTACAATCTACAGCCTTGTGACCATTTTTGCCACAATTAAAGCAATTACCTTTGAATTTCTTCTTAGGTTGACTGCTTTGCTGTACAAAATTGGTCTTTCTCTTCTTAGACCTTCCATCTTCAACAATATTGGCTCCCAATATTACTGAATTTTCACGATATCATTTCTGAGCAGCTTTATTGTCCTCTTCAATTCTCAATCTTACAATGAGATCATCTAGGAACATCTCCTTCCGCTTATGCTTTAAATAATTTTTGAAGTCCTTCCATAAAGAAGGTAACTTCTCAATCATATTAGCGACTTGGAAGGCTTGATTATTCACTAGAATTTCCTTGAGGAGACCATTGATAATCACTTGTAATTCCTGAACTTGAGTAATCACAGATTTGTTATCAACCATTTTGTAGTCTAGAAATTTTGCCACGATGAATTTCTTCAATCTGGCATCCTCTGTCTTATGCTTCTTTTCTAAAGCATCCTAGAGGTCTTTGGAGGTTTCCATATTACTGTACACATTGTACAAGTCATCATGAAGCCCATTCAGAATATAGTTCTTGCAAAAGAAAACAGAATGCTTCCAAGCTTCAATAACCAAAAAGTGTTTATCTTCCGGAGTTGACTTCGCTAACACAGGAACACTTTCTTTGATGAATGGTTGAAGATTCAAAGTAGTTAAATAATAAAGCATCTTTTGTTGCCACCTCTTAAAAAACATACCAGAGAATTTTCCAGGTTCTTCAGTTGATGTTATGGCAGGTGCAACACCTACACGACTCGACGAGGCAATATTCATTCCTGCAAGTTTCGATGTTGTATCATTCATGACTTTAGTTTCATTTGTCTTGCTGTTAGAAAAAGACAAGTACACTTAGTCACTTCAAATAAAGACTTGATCTTTATTGTCACTTTGTTTTTGGTTTAACGGTGATGTTTATAACTCTCAACTGTTAACCAATGAACTTTGAAGTTCTGACGAACTTTTCAAATTCTCTAAGTCAATATCAAGTTCAAATAGAGCATAAGCCCACAAAGGTTTTAATATCCAGAAACTATTTATAACTACAATATGACTAATTTCTTTAAGATTGTTGTTACTATAAGTAATAAAGATGATTTTGTAGTACAATTGTTTACTTTTCCAATGAAATAACTTCATACAAATTTCATATAATTAATGTAATATTCAATATGAAGTTAAATCAATTTCAAGAATATTAGATTAGATGAAAGTAGAGAAGAGTCAAGTCTTCTGAATTCACAGAGTTTCCTTAAGGAAATTATTCTCCTCAAGTACCCGATGTTATGGAATATATCTTCCCGGGATAAAAACACTCACAACAGACAAATACCGGTACCTCAAATTTGTTATCCAGCGAACCACTCAATGGCTTGTAATCACACTTGAATTTTTCGAAACAACACTTTTCCTTCTTGAAACTTGTCTTAAACTTTTCTACCAAAAGTTCTCTTAAGTACTCAAGTTGTTGAGTTGTAAAGTTATAAAGTTGTATCAATATCTAAGAAGGATTCAGATATTTATAGCCAATAGGATAGTATAATGATTCATGTATAGTAGATGAAAGGTTGCACCGAAATACGAAAGGTTGCATGAAGGTCCATGAATGAAATGAATTCATTCACAATTGCAACTTTCACAATTTTCATACACCAATCTTTATACAGTGTACCATTATCTATTCACCCATTACATTGAATCTAACACACTCTCATCAATCTAGATGAAGATAGACTTCTACCCAAGACTTCGAGGTAACAGCTGACCAAGAATCCCACAATAACAGAACAAGAGACAAGCAAATGATTATCAGCTTTCCAATATAGATTAGGAAGCGATCTGACAATTGTTAGCACTAAATACAACATCAAGCTTAAAAGAAAACTATAGACTCCTTCTATCAGGTCTCTTGGAAGTTGATGTCGTATCTCTCAAGTGGTGACAAAAGAGAAGTTTTTTCTATAGTAAATTTGCTCACTTTAATTCCTTAAAAAGCTCACTTTTGTTTCTTGCAAATGAATCACTTTTACCTACGCGTGGGGGCAATTAAGAAACTGTTGGTCCTTCAGTACTATGAATGAAAAGTCTCACCAACTATGGTAGCTTTTCCAGCTGTAGGCTAATGTAGCCTTTCCAGTCACTTCAACCTGATACTGACCTGGTCCTCATGCTTTATAAATAGTTTGTGAATCATCAAAATGGTTATTCGACAACATTTTAATTTTTCTTTTCTTTTCTTCTGAAGACCAAGTTGTAAGATGAAATTCTAAAAGCTAGTTACACCATATATTTCTAACATAATACTTATCAAAATTCTACTGATTCAGTGATTCTTCAGGGCATGTTTTGGAAAAAACAAAACAATTGTTTTCCAGAAAACAAATGATTTATTGATAAGCTTGGCATTCCATGCGACACACATGGCAAAAGATTTTAGTTACTACTAATTGCAAGAAATGTGAATCCCCTGCATCACATATTATGTCAAATCTGTAGAAGGATTACCTGAAAATAAAACAAACTGACATAAACATTTGGAATGTGAGTGATTTCTTCCAGTCCTCTCCTATCCCGTTCTCGCAATGCCAGCTGAAGTGGTTGAAAAGAGTGTAAATTTTGAATCCCAAAAGGCAATGCCACCATCTCTGGTAGCATCTCATAATCCGTGAGTTTCCATGATGGTAGGGAGCTCTTTGAAGGATGAAATATTCATGGTCTTGAGATAGGCAAGGCGTTTCAACAACTCTTTGGCGAGTAAAGTCTGTTCGGCGTTATGACTAATACAGAGGGAGGTGAGAGTGCTAACATTAGAAACAAACAAGGGTTAGAAAAACGAGCATAGGGTAATCATGAATCTCAAATATGGGGAGTTGATCTTTTAGTTCCTTTAGTAGCAATCCTTTCAGATTCGAAGAAGAAAAAAAGTTCTCGATACGAATGTCTGTGTTTAGAGCGGATGCATCTATCTGCAATCATACAACAAACGATAACTGCATACAGAAACTCAGTATGTATTGGGAGGCGGAGCCTTTTGCTGATCTCAATTGCATACATGTGTGTCATATTTCTTTAACAAAAAATAGGAAGAACAATCTTTGTTTGCTATGCTCGTTCAGGTGAACAAAATGCAGGTTACTTGTATAAATCTGGAATGTTTTGAATGGATACAATTACCTAAGTTAATAATTATGTACTGTGGGAGACTCATAAACGAAGAATTTCAGAAACAAAAACAGATCAACACTAACAAATATCCACACTTGGTATGTGAGCAATTTTGTGCGAGTCCTCTCCTATCCCCTTTCCCACCACATTGTCAGTGCTGGATAGCCATAAACTTGTAAACTTGTTAGGTGCTGCAATCCCTCAGGTAAACATTTTAGCATCTCACAGTTTTGAACATATAAGTCAGTGAGTGAAGTTTAACCCTTCCATCCCTTGTCAGGGAGGCTCTCTAGTGCATAACAATAATGAATTTTTGACGCTTCAACGCATTGAGGCTAGCCATGCTTCTTGGAAACTCTCTGAAGTATATGATGCTCGAGGACTCAAGATTTGCAAGACGTTTGAACATCTCTTCTGGGAGTGTAGATGCCTCGAAGTTATGATCAATAGAGATGAAGCAAGAGGGTAAGTTTTGATATGGAGCTTAAATCTATTTTGCCCCAGACATCCAACTTCTTGACTGAAGACAATGTTGGAAAAACAAACAAGGGGCAATGCCAAATTTCCATTTTTTCAAGCATGAAGAATTTCTCTTCTCCTTCACTTCTTAGCAGTCCTTTCAGATTTGGAAACCTTACTATAGAAAATCGTTTAAAGTACAGGAACCTTATTATGGAATATCCAGGATGACCATTATCCTCTTCAATATACTCCACTTTCTAGATGAGGCAGCTCTCCAAATGGTGGTAAACGCCAGCAGCTTTAACATTCAATTCCAATAGAGACAACATTTTTCAAAACTGAGGCGTTCACCAAATTTTAGAAATAAAACCTCTGAAGCAGTGAGGATTAATGATTTCAGATTAGGATGTTGTAACACCCCACGAAATTACTGAATTATCCCTAGAATGGAATCATGTGCATAACGCGTCTTCCCAAGCTCCAATGGAAAATCCGAGATTGGATCTGCGATCAGCACAAAAAATTGAGTGGGAAAATGGCCTCGACTCGATTTTAGAGCAACCGAGTCGAAAAATAAATTTAGCTAATTAATTGAAAAATAGTGTCAGTGGGCCCCCGAGGCGCAACACAGATGGAACACAGACAGACACTAATGTTTTTTCCTTAATTTTCGATGTGAACTGGAAAGGACAAAATTCGCGAAATAACACATGTTCGCGCCCGAGGCCCGACGCGGACATGTTGTTACGAAGTGAAATTTTATTTCTTTTATGAGAAGGGCCTTTTGGTCATTCCCCAACCTATTCTATGTCTCAAATACGTGTCTAAGGGTCATTTATATCAAATTGAGGGTTTCAAAACCCATTTTTCTTAACTTGTAAATGAGGGTTCTTGAAGGAGAAAGAAGACTTGAAGATTCCTAGATTCAGGTCCAATTCCTTGAAGAAGCCTAAGAAATTATTCATCCAAGTATGTAAGGCTAAACTAAATCATGAGATTGTTCTCCCATGTGTCCCATAGATGGTCATAGATGAGTTGAGAGTCCATGAGTCCCCATACATGATTCTTGAAGTATTATCTTGATTAAATTACTGAAAACTATATTACTTACATGTATTTTAATACTTTGATGATCATCATAAACTTATTTTCTAGAATTGAATACTTTTCATGAGATATTGTATAAACCCTGTATGTTATCTTTTGAAACCATGCAAGAATGAACTTAGGAGATGAGTCTAGAGCCTTGATGATGTAAATATGTTTGTTGTTGTGGTTTTGGTCCTGAATTGAATGTTTTAATGATGATGTTGATGAGATTGATATCCTTAGAGTCTTAAAGAGGTTGAATTTAATCTTAAAAGAATGTTCCTAATCCATTGAATTGATGGTTGATGAGATGAGTTGATGTCCTTTGTCCCAAAGAGATTAAATGATGAGTAATCTTGATGTTTGATAACTTCTGAGCATGTTGAGTCCTAGGAGGAATATTGAGCACCAAAATGAGCAAGCGTGAGTTCCACTCACACTCCTTAACTACGTGGCCAGCATAGGAGATTATTGGACCGTGAAAAATGGATGTTTCCTCAGTCCCAAAAGAGGACTTGATAGAATTATGGATCCATCGATAGACACATCCTCTACCCCGGCAAGGTACTAGACAGATGTGGCAATAACATTGCTTAGTTCTATCATTACTGGCTCATGGGTGATGGTTGTCGATTAAAGAAACTCCCGATAGGTTTCATCCTGATTGTATCGATGTTGATGTGATGTTATGAGTCTTGATTGGTATTGATGTGATATTGTCTACTCCCTATCTTAAGCCGAGATGTGTACCTGATGAGCTGATGTCATTCTATGTGATTCTGCACATATTGTTTACTTTTAGCCCTATATGTCGTACATTCCATGTACTGACACCACTTGGCGCTGCATTGTTTTGTGATACAGATTCAGTAGACAAAGGACTTCAGCAGGCGATTCGTTGAGGTTTAGAGACTTTTAGCTTCAGAGACTTGGTGAGTCTTCCCCTGCATTCAGGGGATGCCTTTATTCTCTTTTTATATGTTTTGAGTTTATTTCTTTGAGCTTGTGGTAGTCACGACCTGTCATGGTAACTTCATAGACTGTAGACTTAGATGCTTCATTGATATAGAGATGATAGTTGGTGTTGGGGTCTTTCCCCTTATTTCTAAGTTGAGTTTTCATAATCCTATCTTCTGCTATAGATGTTGATGACTAGTCTTATGGCCCATGGCCCATATTTCTGATGTAGATGTGATAAGATAGAGTTGCCCACTATTATGTGATTGTTTATTCTTATGTATTCCGCTGATCTATTGATTGAACAAATGAAATGAGGTCAGATGGTTTTCTTAGGGACTAGCAATAGTCTCTGAATGTCAGTTACGCCCAGGGTACCCTCTCGGGGTGCGACTGATGTGGTCTCAGGGCTTCAAGCACTTTTCATCCAAATTGTTTTCTGATTCATATGCATTTGGCATAATTTTCGAACTAATGCATAAATGCTACAAATTTGCTTTTGTTGGTAAATTAGCTTCTTTTGCATCCGTATCATTCTCCACTCTCTCAAGATTTATGATCGAAAGTGAGTCATGTTGGTTTAGGTTCCATAGTTCACCAAGTTGATAACCTTTCCTTTCACCCACAATAAAGTAATCTAGAGTCTTAAGGCATGTCAATGATCCTATTCTTAGTGGAATAGAAGTTATTAGACAACCCTTGAACATAAGATTTCTAAAACTGCTTAGTTTACTTGTTTGTTTTGGAATATAAGAAAGTAAAATACAACATGATAGATCAAGAGACTGCAGATTTTGAAGCTTGCATATAACATCTTTAGAAGGCTACGAATGTTGTTGCTTTGCAAGTTCAACAACCTTAAATGTATTAGATCTTCGATAGAACATCATAACTGATCTAGTTCCGTTGGTAAGCTTTTGCTTGCTATATCTAGTTTCATCACCGAATTACCACCCCAATTTTCCTTTCCATGTGAGAAACTAAAAAATTTAAAAAAAAATCTTCCACATAAAAAAAAAGGTGATTTATTCTCAAAGAAAACTATATGGTTGATTTGTCCTAAAAAAAATCAGAAAATTACATCCAATGAGACACAGTCACAACAATTACAAATAATAATACTTATGAGTTAGGAACATATGTTGGGATTAGGAATGTGAACAATTTTGTGACAGTCTTGTCCCATTCCCTTTCTCATAACGCTTTTCCAGTATTGAACAGTCCCTAATTGTTAAATTTGTGAGGACTGTTAGGTGCTGCAATCCCTCCGGTAAACATTTTAACATCTCACAATCATCGACAGATAATTCCGTCAGTGAAGTTAAACCTTTCACCCCTTCCTCGGGGAGACTCTCTAGTGCGTCACAACTATCAATTATCAGACGCTTCAAAGCATTGAGACTAGACAGGCTGCTAGGCAGCTCATTGAGTTTCCGAAAGCGAGAGATTTTCAAGTATTTGAGATTACCAAGGCTTTTAAACATCTCTTTTGGGAGCGAAGTAGTTTCATAGTTAAAAATAAGCTCAAAAAAACTTGTTGTATCTTCTTCATGCCCATAAAGTTGCAATTTCTTGAGGGAAGAAAGGGTTGGAAAAACAAACATGGGGCATCTGTTAATCTCCATCTCTTCAACACAAGGAATTGCTCTTCTCCTTCCTTTTTCACGAATCCTTCCAGATTACGAAATCCGCTTATACAAAGTTCTCTCAGAGATGGAAACCTTCTTCTTGTGGGGAATCCAAATGAACATCAATGTCCTCTTCAACATACTCCACCTTTGCAGACCCATACAATAACTCTAGACTTTCTAGACAAGGCAGCTCACCAAAGGGTGGTAAACACGAGCAGTTTTTGCACTTTCTGATTAGAATAGAGACAACATTTTTCAAAACTGAATGGTTTATCCATCCTGGAAGACGGATTCCTCTGAAGCAAACGATTTCTAAAGATTTCAGATTGGATGTGGTTTGAGGGCTTCGAGCACTTTAACTTCTTCTGGTTTATAACTATGCAGTTTATCCCAAATCAAGCTTAAAGAGTGCAGATTTGCTTTTGCAGATAAGTTGGCTTCTATTGCATCTGTATCCTTTTTCACTCTCTCAAGTTTTTTGATTTCAATTGAGCTATAGAGATTCAGGTTTCATAATTCACCAAGTTGACAACCTTTCCTCACACCAAAAAAAAACCTATCTAGTGTCTTAAGGCATGTCAAAGATCCCATCCTTGGTGTCATACAAGTCAATAAATGGTAACCATGAAGTAAACGATTTCGGAGACTACGAAGTTTTCTTTTTTGTTTTGGCAAACAACAAAGTAACCAGCAACAGTGTAGATCAAGAATCTGCAGATTTTGAAGCTTGCACAACTGCTACGGAGGACTAGTTATGTCATTGCCAGACAGGTTCAAGTATCTTAAATGTACTAGATCTCCATTGGAAGACGATAACTGCTCAAGATCAGAGTCACTTAGATTAAGCACTCTTAACGAGACAAACTTTTTCAAGAGTGAAGTAGAGTCAAAAGGCACCAATTCAGCAAAACCAATGGAAATTCTAGGTGAGTAATCCACATTTACTTCGCGGATATTGCTGCTTGATGTGCTTTCCAAAAACAGAGATGTAGCCAAATCATGGATGAGATCATGCATCTTGTAATATGTACAACCATATTTAACTTCAACCTCTTGGAAAAAGGACCTCAAGTATAATTCTTTCCATAACTCATTACCCACTTCCTCTGGCTCTAATTTTCCTTTCAATAAAAGAAAGTCGTGCATCATCCAGAGAGGGATTAACTTTTCCTTTACCATTTTGGTGTCCTTTGGGAATATTGCACAATACGTAAAGTATTGTCTCAAATCAAGTGGAAGATGATGATAACTAATCCTTAGGGCTGGTAGAATAGAACTTTCATCTTGAGGTAAATTCCAAATCTCATTATCTCTCACATATTCCCATTTTCTTACTTCTCTCTTGAGGCACAAAATACCTCCAAGAGCCTTGGCTGCTAGTGGCACACCACCACATTTTTTGAAAATCTCCTTTTCGATAGCCTCAAAGTTAGAACTTATTTCTTCTTGTTTTCCAAATGCATGTTGCCAACAATCTTCTTGAGACAGATTTGACAATTCATATGGTTGCAATATTCCCATAATTGATCCAACCTTTTCAAGATGAGTAGTGGTCAGAACAGAAGCACCACTTGCTCCAACCTTCAAGATTGCTCTTAAGTTAGCCCACTTCTGTTGATCTTTCATTCCAAACATCATCTAAGACAAGCATCTTTTTCCATTCAACAACTCCTGAAGCTTCTTCTGAAATGAACCCAAGTTCATGTCACTGAGTGACTTTCCTTCAATAGATTCTACTATTTTCTTTATCAACCTCTTCTTATCAAAATCATCTGAGACACAAATCCATATTTTCGGATGGAAATGCTCGGTTACTCTCTGATTATTGAAGATCATTTGGGCAAGAGTCGTCTTTCCTAGTATTTGGAGGACTGAAAGTTTATGGACATTGTTTATTAGGATTTTCACAATCTCATCTTCCTCTTTGTCCCTTCCATAAACTTGTGGTTCAGTTAAAACAGAACCTAGTCCAAGCAATGTCCACATGAGAATATTGTCACATTCAAGTTCATTAGGTGTCATCAGAAAATAATGAATATTTTTTGTTCGGGAAGCAGGAGTCATGAGAACAGTTTTTTACATTCAAAAAGTACTTTTTTTATCATTTCCTTTAGTATACAATAACTTTCATCTTTATGCCATAAAAAATGTCCACAGTTGATGCCCAGGGCCAGGGGCGGAGCTACATTCACCCAAGGTGGTCAGATAAACACCCTTCATCGGATAAACCCTAGATATACTATTTTTAAAAATAATATCGAATATTTTCATGATTTATAAGTGGTGTGATGCTGGATATACTTCTTTATTACTGTGATGTGGTTACTAGGGGCATACTTAGCTGCTGTAATATGTTAGAGGCATACCCATGCTGCTGTAATATGTTAGGATATTTATACACGCTGTCGTAGTATATTTTTTAGAGCATTATATATGCTGCCATGGACTTGTCGGAGTGATGGGTTGATCTCCTTCACTGTCGTTTATGACAAGCTTTAATTGTGGATTAAATTGAGACATGTAGTGATCCTTTTTGAACATTTGTTTGAACTTATTGAGCTTATTATGATGTATATTCTAGTGTATATTATTTTTGTATACCCGTTGTGTAGATGTACTTTATAACTCTTATTCAAAGGGTATTAAAGTAGTGCGTCAAGGATCTTACTGGGTTGTATTTATATAGCTCACTCTTTAGCAGATACTGTTGCAGAGGGTGAGACTTGTGGCTGACGAGTTCGTTTTCGTGGACTCCATTTTTTAGGTGAGCCTTTGTATTGTTCGTGGAGGCTACTACTTTAGTTCTATCCATTATAGTTTATGTTTTTCTTCTTTTTGGGGTTTGTATAGCCAACAGTTAAACTCATATCACTACATTTGATGCTCCATGATCTTATTGTAGGATTTGGGCTAGAAATATTTTGTTAAGTGACTGTTTCTTTTCATGAAGTTTCTATATGATGTTTGTTTAATAATTATTCCATATTTATAGGTATTGATGAGTTTCGGAGTTGCACATATTATATCCTTAGTGCATGGATAGTTTGAGTGTGTATGGATATTTAGTTCTCCTGACAAATGGTGTGGGCGGGTGGCAGTCACATCTAGAGGGTATTTTGGGATGTGACAACTTGCTAAAAACTATTTAAGATGAGCACCTGTTTCACATTTAGCAACTTGTTTAACGACATTGTTTTATGCAAATGGAACTTCCTTCTTTCGTCAGCAATTGCATCTAGTTTATCTATCATTCTTTTTCTGAGCTTGTAACAAAAAATGCTAATCTTTTGCTGAATACACCTAATAAGGACTGGTTGAATTTTGCTGCCTCATTTTTACATTCATCCAAGATGTCATTGACTTGATATGCAGCCGCATTGAGTTTCTACAACCAATACTCAATTTCATTGTCCTTCAGTTGCTTTTCCGAATTTTCTTCAAGCACGAGAAGATGTGCTCGAAAGCTTTTTGAACTCATTTTCAAAATCGAAAAGCAGAACTTGAAGAAAAGCTTCTGCCATATGTTGGAGTTCACTATAACACAAAAGTTTGTTAGTAAACAACACATCTGTATTATTGAAACCGAGTAAAGCTATATTGCACAGTTCAAAGTGGTTGATTTGTTCAAAGTAAACTGCATCCTGAAATTAGTATTTTCTTTCAACAGAACCAAACAACAGGGGAATTAGTATTTTACAGTCAATATCACTAGTTGTCAACTTGGTGCTTCAATTAAGCATATGCTTTTGAAAAAAGGAAAAAAAAGAAAGTTTACCAAAAATACTAATAGTCTAGTAAGAATATGTTTGAAGTATGTTCTGCCTATTTGTTTTGAATTTGAATACCACTCTAACACAACATTGCATATTCATCTAGTAACATTTTCAATATACACCATGTGGTCAAAAAGAAATCGGAATAGTATTTATCATACATATCATCATGTCATATACCATCATCATATCATCTATATCTATATCTATACTATACTAGGGAAAAAACTTAAAATTTATGTGGGGTGGGTATATGTGGGCATGACGGGTTGAAAATGAAAAACAAATCATCATATGGGGTGGGGTAGGGTGCTTTAAAAAATTTCGGGGTTGAGTTTAGCTTGTCCCGCACTGCCCATTGCCATCCCTATAGCTATGGGTATTATCTACTTACTCTATTCAAGAATGGTCCTTTAACTACTTAATTCTAGAACTACCCTTTCTAGAATATTTCAAGATTTTTCTCTTAGAACACTCATTCTAGAGATCTTCCTTCAATTCTCTAAAACATTATATTAGAGTATTCTAATTTCTTCTTGAAATATTTTGAATATTAATTAAGTTGGAAATGAATTCTTAACATAATGTTCTTCCACAATCAAGAATTATGTATCACTAAAAGTGGGAAGAACCCAAGTTGAAAGTTGAATTATAAAAATGTCGTTTTAAAGAAATAATATTTATGGACAAAAATGTAAATACACATTAATTATAAATTATATTCAATAATACTTTTATATAGTTATGGACAAAAATATAAATGCAATAATTACTATCATATGAGTATATATATAAGAAAAACATTAGAGATATAAAACCCATAACTTGTAGGCTATTATTTGTGTATAGATAAATGTCAATCAATATGACTTTGTATCAGAGCAGAGATTTCAAGTATCCTAGAGAATCTATGAACTCTTATCTAGTACAGTCCTTATTATTGGTGTGAAGTGCACCACATCCATAATAGGGAGGCTATAGGACATTAGAAATTGCCTCACTTCTTTCATATTCTAAATTTCGTGCTATGGATTCTAATCATGTGAAAGTCCTTTTCTAACTCATGTGTTATGCATTTGCAGATCTTATCTCCCAAACATACTGCCAATCAAAGAAATGTTAGTAGCACCGAGGTACCACCATCTGAGTGCCCTCAAAATCACAGGTGAGGACTGTAGGCCGCCTCTCATGGTTTGCTGCGATTCTTGATGTAATCACTCCCCAACCTACCCAAGATTCCTAAACTCCTACTACTCTTCCTACTTCTGAAGTCGAGTTTAGAGGAGCCATTTATAAAAACAAATTATGTGCTGGAAAATCATTGTCTTATTAATGAAGTAAGAAAATTTTTAAATAGATTTACAAAGAAAAGACTCCTAAATGAACTAAACAAAGGTAATCTAAATAGAAATTTAAGAGAAAAGACTCTTAAATGAACTAAACAAAGGTAATCTAAATAGAAAAGGACTGAAAAATAAAGTATCCTAATTAAACAAGGACTGCTACTGGCTACTACTCGTGATGTTCCAATACGCCTCCTCAAGTTAGACGGTGGGTCACTAAGCCTAACATGAGCAAATTATTCACAAATGCAGGTTTGGGCAGTGCGTTGGCGAGAGTGCTGGTTATTTGGTCCGCACCACGAACATGAACAACACGAACCCTTTTGATATAAACATTATAAGGACCTGAAAGTTGTACGACCTTATTGAAGCTTGAAAATTTTAGTTTTGGACCAAGGTGACACTCCATGGGAGCCCTCACGATCCGTGTGAGGCTATACGAACCTTATGGGCCCCCTTTGAAATGATCCTTGGCCTTGTGTGGAGTGGTGGAGCTTAATCGTGGAATTTTGAACTAAGGCATGTGCATGCCACACTTGTACCCCACACGAGCTGTGTGAGGCTTCACGGACCGTATGGTACCTTAGTCTTAAAATTCCACAATTTGGGACCAAATATAGAGGTACGACTAAGTATATGGTCTGTATAAGGTGGTACGGTCCGTATGGCCTCTCATGTGTCTTCCGGAGTGAAATTTTTAAAAGTATTGATTCACAATCTCGAAACTTTGTTGTGGAAGAATTTTTCTAAGGGAGGTGGTATGGGCAAGCACATGGACCGTGTGGCCTTGTACGACCTGTGTGGCCCTCCGTATGGGTGATTTCGTTGAAAAGTTTTAAGTAGGGGATTATCATTTTGGACCTTCGTCAAGTGTATTTTTTTTCCAAGTGTTGGATCACAAACAATTATACAGTTCGTATAGCATGTTACGGACCTTATAGTCCTCCATGAGTCAACATTTTCAAATTTTTAACTCATTTCATTAATGGTATTTTCGTAATTATAGATTATGATAAGGATCTTTTATGACTTGCTATGCTACCTAAAGACTTCCTAATGACCTAAACCTTATTCCTCTCATTCAAATTCATTCCTCACATTTGAAATTCTCTCAAGTCTCTTTGAAAGAACTTTAGTGGGAATTAAGCTTGGGAATGAAGGGAAGACTCATTTTTCTTCAAATTTCTTCTTGAATCTTCTTGATTAGCTAAGGTATGTGGATTTGATTCTTGGTCTTTTCCAACCAAGAAGACCTAAAACCCTTTTACTTGAATTTTCATGAATTTTAGCTTACATTAATGTGGGTTTTCAATATTATGATTTGTTAAATTCAATTGATACATAGGCTATGTTTATTTATTGATTTTAAAGTGAACTAATCCCTAATATGATGAAGTATATTGAAGTTATGAAGTTATAAAGTGCATGTCCCCTTTAGGGCTTGATTTGTGCATGGGTAATCCATATTATGATTTAAATATGAATTTTACTTACAACTTTACTTGAATTTCATAATGTATTGCTGATTTATGTTTGAATCTCTATTACTCATGCTATTCTCATCTCATTCATAGTATATTCATTTATGAGAATTGGATTTTATGAAAATTATAAAGTGGATTAAGCCCAATTATGTTTATGCAAGTAATTTTGATAATATATTGGTTATGAGAACAATGTGATCACATAGATATCTATCATTATTGGCTCTTTGAGCATATTGGATGCTTGCACCATATTGTTTCATGAAGTAGATATTCATATGCATGATAAACATGATTGACTTATGATTTGTCTTTTAAGCCTAAATGGGCATTGAACTGATTTGAAATGACTATTGCATCTCTCTTGAAAGCATGTATATGTATAAGTATTCTCATGGGATGTCTTGACTAAGCACAGATGGATTGGGGGCATTGGGACTATCCCTAAGGTCCCTTTCCCTTTCGTTGAACTATGTGCCAGCATATGAATGGAAGGCATTACTGAAATGACCGGATCGTACATTTATTAATATGATATGACAGTGGAAATCCTTCTGAAATGATGGGGCCATAAGGAAGGTGACCATCCATTGAAATGATGAGATTCGTAAGGTGTGATGTTAATTACCCTTGGCAAGTAATCTTCTCCTGTCGATGGGAGGTCTTTATCGGACAAATTCATGTAATAGCCACATGAGTTTGATTTGTCGATTATATTCCATCCCCACTATATATGAGCATTTTTGCATTTCCTGCATCATTGGTTTCATGACATATCATATATTATATCTCTTGCTATATATCTTTTTCTACATTATATGCCTTGTTATCTAACATCGAATGCAGGTTTGGTAAGTTTAGCAAATTTAGACGTACTAACATATATTTTTTCCTACATGATCTAAACATGTAGGGATCGAGGATTACATTCATCCACCGTACAACGTCTAGCTTGGATCTTGAGATTTACGTGTTGTGATGAGTCCTATCTTCCATGGACAAATCACCCTTCTTCTATCTATGGTGTTTTATTTATATCATTTACTTTGAGGATGAGCTCGAGGTATGTTTTGGGCCCCGTCCTATCTTATGACTAGCGGCATTGTTGGACATCTTGTAACCTCCTTTACAATTATATGCTAAGTGTTGTAATTGGAGATTTGGTTATGGCTTTGGATACCTTTCAGATATTATTATGTGGATTGGCTATGAGTATTACGATGTGTCACTATGTAATAATGTAGAAGATCCTAAGTCCCTAATTGCCCCCATAGAATAAGTCATACTTACCCGCCCCTTAGTATTTATGTGCTACGTGCTATGTGAATCCATGTCACTCCTATTTCCTATGACATCCCCATAGCATGAGTCCTATTTTCTTGTCGCTTAGAACTACATATTTACTATTCATTTACGCTTCTGAACCGATGATGTGAATATGGATACTATGAGGCTTGTTTGGGGACTCGAGTTCCATTTTCCATGTCACTTCTAGGCCCTACGTCGGGTCATAAAAAGCTTGGTATCAGAGCACTAGGTTTATAAATGATCCTCAAAGTCCAACATGTCGCATCGAGTAGAGTCCTATTTATGAGAATGAAGTGAACCATGCCTATGAGTAGGAGGATATATGATGAAGTTCTAGGATCTGTCTCACTTTTTCATGTCTTATATCGTGCTATGGATCATATTTTTGGTCCTTATCTTGATGGTTTCCTTGCTCCATTACAGAAGATGAGGAAGAGCTCCCCTACCAATACTGGCCTCGACCAATGAGGAAAATACCTCAAGGGCCTATGAAAGAGCCTATTTCTAATGGTGAATTCCGTATGGCCTTTGCTATGTTTGCCCAGGTGGTGACTTCTCAGACTGGGTAGGCTAATCTATCTCGATATCCTACTTGGCTTCTAGGGTGAGAGATTTCACCCGGATAAATCCTCCAGAGATTCATCGGTCAAAGGCTGACGAGGATTCTCAAGAGTTCATTGATGAGATCACTGAGCTATTAACTGTTATGGGTGTTACCTCTGAGGAGAAAGCTGAGTTGGCTTCTTATTACCTGAAAGATATGGCTCAAGTGTGGTACACCCAATGGTCGATGGAGACAGTTTATGGTAATGTTGTTAATTAGAAAGAGTTCAAGTTTGTCTTTATGGATCGTTTCTTTCCACTTGAGCTTAAGGAAGCCAAGATGACTGAGTTCATCTACCTCAAAGATGGTGGTATAAATGTAAGGGACTTTGCACTCAAGTTCACTAAGCTCTCTAAATAAGCTCCTACGCTTGTGGCTGATCCTCGTACAATAATACATAAGTTCATATTCGGTATCTCCGACTTGGTTGTGAAAGAATGTCATATGAATATGCTTATTCGAGATATGGATATCTCTAGGCTCATGGTAAATGTTGAACAGATTGAAGGGGAAAAACTCAAGGAGAATAAGGTGCATGATTCTAACACGGCCTGTTATGATGGTGGATTCTCCAACTCTGAGAATGGTGGTTATGACTGCTTCTAACAG
The DNA here is from genome assembly GCA_011800125.2 of Solanum clarkiae. Classification (NCBI taxonomy): domain Eukaryota; kingdom Viridiplantae; phylum Streptophyta; class Magnoliopsida; order Solanales; family Solanaceae; genus Solanum; species Solanum clarkiae. The sequence continues at coordinate 3,872 of JAABOM020121157.1, read as the reverse complement.
GGACAAAGTTCTAATGCTCGAGTTGCTAATGCTAAGTGCCTCCTCCTAAGGCGTCAGTTGGTGGTGGACCATGATTTCCCCAGTGTGATAAGTGTGGGAAAAATCATTTGGGTACTTGTTGGAAGGAGTTGGGTGCATGCTTTGGGTGTGGTGACAAGAACTACAAATTTTGTGATTGTGCTAAGAATGCTCAAAGACGATTATAGGCAATTGAATAAGGTGACCATTAAGAATAAGTATCTGTTGCCTAAGCGATGACTTGCTTGACCAACTTCAAGGGGCTACCTATTTCTCAGAGATTGACCTTCACTCCGGTTGTCATCAGTTGAAGGTTAGGGAGTGTGATATTCCCAAGACGGCTTTTTGGACTAGGTATAGACACTTTGAATTTGTGGTGATGTCATTTGGCTTAACTAATGCTCTGGTCGTGTTTATGGATCTTATGAATTGGGTGTTCAAGCCATTTCTCAATATTTTGTGGTTGTCTTCATTGATGATATTCTTATTTATTCACAAAGTGAGTGGGATCTTATGGATCATTTTAGGTTGGTTCTTCAAACTTTGAGGGAGAAGAAGTTTTATGTTAAGTTTAGCAAATGCGAGTTTTGGCTAGGTGAAGTAGCTTTTCTTGGACATGTGGTGTCCGGTGATGGTATTAAAATTGACCTGAAGAAGATTGAGGCCGTGAAGAATTGGCCTAGACCATTGGCTCCTTCGGTTATTCAGAGTTTTCTTTGGTTAGATGGCTGTTATAGGAGGTTTCTTGAAGGGTTCTCATCTATTGCATCTCCGCTGACTTAGTTGACCCAAAAGATGTCTAAATTTGTGTGGTCGGAGGAATGTGAGGAGAGTTTATAGACTTTGAAGGATCGAATTACATCGGCTCTTTTTTTACTTTAATGGATGACTTAGATGGGTTTGTGGTATATTGCGATGTTTCACGGAGTGGGTTAGGTTGTGTACTTCTGCGACATGGTAAAGTGATAACTTATGCATCAAGGCAATTGAAGGTGCATGAGCGTAACTACCCAACTCATGATCTTGAGTTAGCGGTGGTGGTATTCGCTTTGAAGATTTTGAAGCACTATATTTATGGGGTGCATGTTGATGTTTTCATTTTGTAATATGTGTTCACTGAAAGGGATCTTAACTTGAGGCAAAGAAGATGGTAGGAACTCCTAAAGGACTACGATATGAGTGTATAATATCATCTTGGCTAGGGGAATGTTGTAGTTAGTGCACTTAGTAGGCTATCTATGAGACGTGTGCCTCATGTTGAGGAGGAAAAGAAGGAGTTGGTAAAGGATGTTAACCATTTGTCTAGGTTGGGTATTAGGTTAGCCGACTCTAATGATGGTGGTATTCATGTTCAAAATGGAGCCAAATCTTAGGTGGTTATTGATGTAAAAGCTAAGCAAGATCTAGATCCATCATTAGTTAAATTGAAGAAATTGGTTGCCAAAAAGAAAACAGAGGTGCCTCCCAAGAGGGAGATGGTGTGCTTCAGTGTCAAGATCGGTTATGTGTTCCAGATGTAGATGACCTTAGGAGGGTGATTCTGAGTGAAGCCCATAACTCTCAGTATTCTATTCATCCGGGATCTACTAAGATGTATTGGGATTTGAGGGAGGTGTATTGATGACATGGTATGAAGAAGGATATAGCCAAGTTTGTATCCGAATGCTCTAATTTTCAACAAGTGAAGGTAGAGCACCAATGGCCCGGTGGTTTGACTCAAAATATTGAGATTCCTACTTTGACTCCATTTGGGTTATCATTGATCGGATTGCTAAGTCGGCTCATTTCCTACCCATCAAAACTACTTTTGGTGTCAAAGATTATGCAAGGTTGTACATCCAAAAGTTGGTGAGGTTGCATAGTGTGCCTACGTCTATCATATCAGATTGTGGTACCCAATTTACTTCTCACTTTTGGAGGTCATTTTAACAAGGACTTGGTACTAAGGTGAAGTTGAGCACTGCCTTTCATTCTCAAACCGATGGACAAGCCGAAAGGATTCAAACTTTGGAAGACATGTTGAGGGCTTGTATGGTGGCATTCAATAATTGGGATAACCATCTTCTACTCGTTGAATTTGGTTGTAATAATAGATTTCATGCTAGCATTGATATGGTAGGCTTTTTATGGTAGGAGATGTAGATCTCCGGTAAGGTGGTTTGAGTTGGGAGAGATGGCTTTGATTGGCCCGAATTTGGTGTTGGAGGCTATGGAGAAGTTACGTTGATTAGGGAGAGGTTGAAGATGGCCCAAAGTCGCCAAAAGTCCTATTCGGATGTTAGGAAGAGGGACCTTGAGTTTCGTATTGGTGATTGGGTGTATGTGAAGGTCTCACCTATGAAGGGTGTCATGCATTTTGGCAAGAAGGGCAAGCTATGTCCCTGGCATTTGAGCCCTTATGAGGTTGTTGAGTGAATTGGGAATGTGACTTATAGGTTGGAGTTACCTCTGGATTAGAGTTGTATTCACCCTGTCTTCCGTGTGTCTATGTTGAGGAAGTTGGTTGGTGATCCTATTACTGTTGTGCCTTTGGAATATGTTAAGGTTGAGGCGAACTTGTCTTATGAGAAAGTTCCTGTAATAACCCTTATATTTTTAATGAAGGGTTAATGGGTAATTTTAATCAGTAATAGTTTTTTTAAAAAAAATAATAAATAAGGCTTAGCTCCTTTTATTTCAGTTTTCACGCGGCAAAACCAGAAAAAAGGGGACCGATAGTTATTTTCAAAATAGCCACAGGAAAAAAATTGAGAAATCCTTTTTATTCTTCTATCGTTACTTTTCTTTGGAAGAAAACACAACTCACAACGTGATTTGGGGAAAACTCATACATAAAATCAATTTGATCTTTGAACCACTATATTGGGTGAAAAAACACAAGTATTTTCTTCTTGTTTTGTGCTCTTGTTAATTGAAACCTATTTGCTAGAATTTTCACCAATTAGGTTTAATAATGAGATTAAGAATACTTTACTTCTAATTTATAGTCTAAGGTATTGGGTATTAGGGTTTAACCCTAAACTTGAAGACTAGGGATATTGATACTTATGTTTGGCCGACATAATTGATATTCTATAATCAATATTTTTTTAATAGATTAAGGAAATTAGGGGTTGTTTTGGTGGGTGTTCTACGCATGCAAGGTTGTGGAACTTGTTATTAATAAGGTAAATGAGACTTTAAGCTTTAGTGCTTGCATTTCAAACATACTTTGAAAAATATATTAATATCAAATATTTTCATGTTATATGTGGTGTGATGTTGAATACCATTTTTTACTACCGTGATGTGGTTACTAGGGACATACTTAGCTGTCGTAATATGTTAGGGGCATACTCATGCTGCCGTAACATGCTAGAGGCTTTGTACATGCTGTCGTAGTATATTTTAAGAGCATTGTTCATGCTGCCATGGACTTGTCGGGATGATGGATTGATCTCCTTCGCTGCCATTTATAATAGGTTTTGAGTGGGCATTGAATTGAGACATGTTGTGACCCTTTTTGAATATTTGTTTGAACTTACTGAGCTTATTAAGAAGTATATTATTATGTATATTATTTATGTGTATCCAGTGTGCAGATGTATTTTATAACTCTTGTTTCAGGGGTATTAATGTAGCGAGTCGAGGATCTTACTGGGTTGTATTTATATATAACTCACTCCTTACTTGCATTTCAATGCCGATACTATTGCAGAGGGAAAGACATATGGCTAATGAGTTCGTTTCCATGGATTTTGTTGCTGAGGTGAGCCTTCCCATTGTTCGTGGAGGCTGCTACTTCAGCTCTATCTAGTATAGTTTATGCTTTTCTTCTTTTTGGGGTTGTATGCCTGTCAGTTAAACTCATATCA
>JAABOM020121136.1:0-14766 GCA_011800125.2 Solanum clarkiae | reverse complement strand
GATGCAATGCAACAAGAGATAAGCAACATAGTCAAAATATATAAACATAGGGAATGGATAATATAATAACAATATGGCATGCATTATCAATGCTTGAAGTAAAACATACTTGTATAGAACATAATATGTGTGTAGGAAGAGACCATCATCATAGACTAAGCAAACTAGTACTTTGAATCCAAGGCATACCATGCCCTCCTCCCCCAAAAGGCGATTGAAGTATCCACGCCTCAATTGGTAGTACGGGCATACCACCCTCCGACAAGGCGATTGAGGTATCTACCCCTCAATTGGTAGTACGGGATTACCATCACCTAAAAAGGCGATTGAGGTATCTACCCCTCAATATGGTAGTACCGGCATACCACCCCTCAACAAGGTGGTAGAGGCATATCAGCCCCTCAATAAGGTGTGGTCAACTTGCAACACCATAGATACTTTTCATGAAATCATCACATACAAACATTCCTTTCATCATCATAAAGTCATTTGACTCATAAGCCATACAATACATCATCAATAACTCAAGCATCCACAATCGGACATTTAATCAAACACTTAATGGGTGTGTAATGCTAGTTCAAAATCATGCAATTTAAGAGTGACATCATGTGAGAAAACTTAATTTAAATCAACCCACCAACACTTGGTAATACCGTCATGCAGATACATTTAAACCCCTCATCAAATCTTATAAAAGATCATATATTCATAGCTCAAAACATGCTTAAATAGTCAACATTTATGAAAACCCAACATAGTTCATAATCAAATTCATAATAAGAAATACTCATTGATAAATCAACTTAAAAACATGCAATTTACTTAGAAAGAAAGGTTGGCCATCATGGGTGAAAGGATCCAATGGTTGAAACCCACATACCTCAACTTGGGGATTTTCTTGAACAATATTTGAATGAGAACTTGAAGCTTGAATGAATTTCTTGAGATATGTAATGCGTTTGGGACACTTGATTTTGGATGAACTATTTGGCTAAGTGTTAGAGAGGGTTTTGGGGAATGTCTTGAATGATATGGGGTTGAAAAATGACTAAGTATAGGTGTTTTAAGACATAAGAGGGAATAGGCGCAAGACCCTAAGGCCTTCGATCAAAATAGGAAAAATTAGTAACAAAATACACTGATCCGTGCCCTGGCCGTATCGCGCCGGGGACGTGGATCGCCACTATTTTTTGTCAACTTTGAAAAATGAAATTTTGATACAATTATTCTAAAATCGGGGTTATACCCATTTTCCACTAAAAGTTTTCCCCTGATCATGAATATGAAGTCGGATTTTCGATAACACGCATAGATTTTGAGATATATGGAAATTATGATTATGGGCATTTACGAGGCACATTTTCGAGCTATTTTTGGGGCGTTTCAATAATAATCATACATGAACCCTTGCCTTGACATGAATGGCTCACAAGAGGTAAAAATCTTGAAAAAGGGCTCAACTTGTCACTTGTAAAATCATAGATACTTTTCATGAATCAACTACATGCTTGAAAGCCCTTAATCATCATTAAGTCACTTGACTTGTAAATCATGTATTAATTCATCAACAACTTGAGAATTCTTGTCATGTAATTTCATAAAACACATGGTGGGTTCATAATATTTTTTCAAAATCATGCAACTCAAGAGTATAACAAGATGAGTAAAATCATTCAAAAATCAACCCACCAACATTGTAGTAAAACCCTTAATTTTGGTATCATGAAATCTAACTCAAAAGTTTACCATAGATCATAGTTTTCATAGCTCAAATTATCATAGTCTCAATAGACATAAATCAACTTATGGAGTAATCTTAAAATATGTAATTATGCATAATCAATCAATACTTGATAAAACCCAACATAATTTATTTTCACAATTCATAATAAGAGATACTCATAACTAATACAACTTGAAATCATGCAATTTTCATAAAAAGAGAATGTTGGGCACCATGGGTGAAAGGATCCATGGATGAACACCCACATACCTCAAACTTGGATTTTCTTGAAATGGAGTTGAAGGAAACTTGAAGCTTGAGATGGGTTCTTGAGTTCCAAAATTGAGCTTGAAATTCTTAAATTTGAACGAGAGATTTGATGAAGTCTTAGAGAGGTTTTTTAGAGGGTTTTACAAGTCATAGAGTTGAAAAAGGGCTAAGCATGGTAGATTTCATGTTTAAATGGGCATTGAATTATTACCCCAATGCCCTTGGTTGAAAGAAGAAAAACTGAGAAAATTTTACACAGGTATACACCCCTAGAGCGATGCGGACCAAACGTACAGGCCAATTTACACTAGTCTGCGCCACAGGTGCATCGCGACCTGAGCGCGAACAAACATTGGAAATTGAAAAATTAGCAAAAATTATTTTGCACTACGGGTCTTCTAAAATCCAAGTTATACCCATTTCCCACTTAATTTTGCCCCCGATCAAGAATATGAAGTCGGATTTTTTAAAATTACACACAAATTTTGAGATGTATGGAAATTACGATTGTGGGGCATTTCGAAGCATATGAAGGGTGTTTCAGATTGAGCATTGCACTTTGAGTTGATTTACTAAGCATTGAGGATTGAGTTTATTGATGAGTCGAGTATGATTTTGTCTTGGGAGGAATATCAAGCACCGAGCAAAGAGCGAACACACTTCTACTTTAACCCATAAAACTACATTGCCAACTTAGGATAGTCATTATGGCTAGTCTAACGACTCCTATTTCGCAAGTGGACACTTATTCCGGATCCAAAAGAGAGTTGATCGCCCTTTTCCGTGGCAAATTAAGGGCGAGTGTGAAAATGATGATGATTTTTTGTGCATCATCTAATTAAAAGTGGTGGCATGAGGATGTTGATTAAGAGAAACTCCCAAGAAAAACTTTAATTAAGCATGATATTTTAAAACTGAGTTTATAACCACTGAGTCTATTTTACTGAGCTTATTTTTAAAAAACATGATTTACTCTAAACGTGCATAAATTTTATATTTGAGAATGAGTTGTTGAGTTGAGATAAGTGAGTCAAGTTTTACGTTTCTTGAGCTATTCTACATACCAGTATATTTCATGTACTAACGTTCATTTGGGCCTGCATCATTTTATGATGTAGATATAGGTTACAGAGGGATTCAACACTCGTACCATTGAAGTCTAGATCAGTACATCTCCGAGTTGGTGATCTCTCCTTGCATTCCGGAGAAGCCCCTTTTATGTTCTTACTTCTGTTGAGTACTTTCTTTCATGATTTTGGGTGTCCATGTCCTGTCATGTCTCCATTCTGGATGGTTGAGTAGAGGTTTCATAGACGTTGGAATAGAGTATTTAAGGAGTATTTTGTATCTGAACTTATTTTCGTTATAAGCTATGATACAGTGGAGTTATGCAGCTATCTATATTCTTTCATATGATGTCTTACTTTCTTATTTATTCTTCCATTGTTGAGTATGATGTGATGATGAGGCCAAGTGGTTGTCTTGGGGTCTAGCAATAGTCTTTGAGTGCCGGCCACGCCGAGAATATCCTTTTGGGGCGTGACAATTGAGTTATGTATACCATGCCCAAATCAGTGTTCGATACTACTCCTAAAATATATAATGCTCATATCTATCGGGTAGAACATTCAAATCATCTCGTCTAATTTCATTGAACCCTTTTGAAAACTCAATCTTATCTCAAATCATTATGCTCTTTCCTTTAATAATATGAAAATATACTTTCAAAATCTTTCAGAAACTTTTCATCAACTCTAGTTCAAAAAAATCATTTACACTCCAAACATCTCATGCAAAACTAGTCAAAAGTTTAAGAGCATTCCCAACTCAATTCATGCAATGACCATTCGTAATTTCAGACTCGACTTATATATAAAAATCAAATACAATCTTCTATTAAGGTTCATGTAAATGGAGACATGAACAAGTATCTCAAATCAATTACTCACATATCAATATCATCAACACATATTTAAGTAGACACCAGCAGTTCAATAAGACAATAGATAACTAGGGAATGTTACTCAGGGAACTTAGAAACTCAAGTTCAAACTCAACTCGAATCAATAAAAGTGAAAAAGGGCACATGGATAAACTAATTCCAATGATGGGTTAGCCTTACATACCTAAATTACTATACAAGAGTATAAGATTAGGATTGAAATTCTTTAACCCCAGCTTCTCCCTCTTTCTCCAATCCTTGCTCTCTAAAATTTTAAGTATTAATGAGAGAAAAAATAGCATTTAACCACTGATATATGACTAGTATCAATCTTAAAATAATGTGGGTTATGTATAGGAGGGGTGAGAAAATAACTGGAATGCCCCTCATTAGAATTAAAAATGGACCAAAAATTTGGCCAGTGGTTGGATAGGTCCACTACATGGACGTGCTTCATCATAGCTCTATTTTTATTTGAAACTTAAATCACATGCAAGGAATACGTTTTTATGAATAATTGATAATCATATTAGAGGAATGCAATTTATGAATCAGGTCTGCAACACAAACATAGTGTGCACTCTTCAAGTGAAGGAAATAAATTTCCAATCTCGACGGCCATAAATTCTAGATAGGTCATGTTTTTTCATTTTCTCTTATTTTAGGTTAATCTCAACTAAGATCATAAAGGGCATTATAGGAGCAGAGCCCAAACTTCAAACCGTGTATTTTTCCAACTCGTAAATGTAGTGATGAGATCAATAGGACATACTCTATATGTTGACACCGTTATGGGATGATGGATAATCAAAAGCAGGAAGTACAGAATTCGAACCTCAAACTATGTGAAATGGCCTACTAGAGTCATTTCAAGGATGGGTGTGATGGCACTCACCTAACCCACAAAGACAAGTCAGCCCAAAACCGAAAAGAATAAATAATAATGATAAAAGCGAAAGATAAATAATCTATTAAGATATAAAAGCGGAGGGAAATGAATTACAACCATCCCAAGAACTAGTGTCGCATGTACAAGCCTCTAAATACAAAATACTCATATAAAATGCAAGTCTCAAATGTCTTGTCCTCAAATAGAACAAAACATAATGTGGGATCCTCAAAGGTCTGCTAAAGATATAAGCTGTGACCTCACAAGTGATCCAGAAACTCGATCCAACAAGAGAAGTCTACCAAGTTGAACCAGGATCACAACCCACCAAAATGTAATAGGGGGTTAGCACCAAACAACTGGGTACTCAGCGAAATAGAACAAACCTAAGGTAAAGTAATGAAGAACAAAAGTAACTTTTTATATTTGAACCACAATCGCCGAATTACAACCCTGCACTCAGAAAGGTTGCAGCATAATATAATATACATTCATCGTAATATAGATATACCTGACACTTGGCATAACATCTTAATATGCAAGTATGTAAATATATCCAACACTTACCCAACTCAAAAGTATATAAGCTCATAAACAGTACAAAGGTAATGTTAAGATGAGTATGATTTGAGATGGAGTGAATACTACGAAATATGAATAATGCGATGGAATGTCAAATAATCATGATGCATATTTGTCCTACGATACACATCTTCTAACCAGATGACTATATCAGTCGAAACCTATGGGGGCCATACATAGACCATGTATTCATGAACATTGTCGACAAAGACCTTGGTGAATGCACAACCGTCCGAAAGAGACCTCGAATCCATCTGGAAATGACCTCATACTGCCGGCGCATTACCTTGGCTCTACCAGTAGTGACCTCGGTCACCAATCCACATGTTACCTTATTCACTTCTCAGCCGTAGCCACCACAAGTATCAATGCACAAATAATAATAGATGCAACGTGCATAATCACACTTATATCATAGTATCAACATCATAATGATCTCTACATCTCAATACCATCAGTATTTCAATATCACCATAGTCTCAATGTATTAATATATCACAATATAAGAACCATCTTACTATCAATATCGAATGATTCACAAGTTCACGTAGGTTACGAATCCACAATTAATTTATAAGTGAACTACCCAAGTTAATCTTAGGAGGAAATTATGACTTAGTTTGTGATAAAATATTTTTGTCAATTAATATGTCATTATAGCCATTAATTTAATGGGATTTCAATTTGGTTTTCAAATTTTGAAAGGTAAGGAATAGTATTTAATGAAAATTTTGATTATATTTTAATTTACAATAAGGCAATGAATAATTTAATTTTGAAAATAAGACCTTCCCTTTTTTATTATAATTAGTTCTTGACACGTGCGTTGCACGTGTTCTCAAGCTGATCAATATAAATATTTTAAAATAATATAAATCAATTAGAATAAGTGGTTATTCACAAATATTTTAAAATAATATAAAATAAATTAGAATAAGTGGTTATTCAAATTTAAAGAGAAAAATGCAATTCATGGCAATACTATTCGATCAAATTGGTTACTATCATTAAATTGTTATCAAATAAAATTAAAAGAATATCCTTTCAACTTTTTAGGAAGAAATAAATTTTGTAAGTGTTGTTGGACATTATAATGGTTTGTAACTATACACAAGAAATTGAATTTGTATAACTTTCTTGATATAATTTGTACTAATGTTTCAACTATTTAGCTTCCAATTTCCTTATTTTTGAAATTTTAACAATACACAATATAGGTATAAGTAACTTGACATTTTTAAGGTATGATCAAGTGTTAAATTTTGAGATCGCTTCAAGTAAAAACTCATAATAATAGCTAATATATGCTTCCATCATGTTATTGTATTGAGAAAGTTTTTAAAACTAAATGATTAATAGCAATAGAGGAATTGTTTTCAAAACTAACAGTAGATACACAATAAGAACCAATCTAAATGATTATAACTAATTATTTTAAATTTATATATGTTAGTTTTTTCTTGCAAAAAGAATACATATTCAACTACAAAATTGATTTTAAAAGAAAAGTACATAAAGTTTAAAAAAAAAAAACTAATGTACAAATATAATATTCCAATGAAGAAACTAAATACTACGTGTTGGACTAATTTAGTATATCTAACTTTTATTGGCAATATTTTATATAGGTTTTTTATCTTAAAACTAATGTTATACTTGTCTTCTTAAACTCTAGTAAAAATAATTAAAAAAATCTGCCACATACATTATCTTCTCAGTTAACACAACTAAGGATCTTCTAAAAATATTTAATAACCTAAAGAAAGCTTTAGTAGGAATCAAAATGATGAGAGAGCAAAACTTAAGGAAAATGAACCTTTTTTTTTCTTTATATAGTTTTTTTCTTGATTAGTGTTCTTTAGCTTCCTATCATATATTCATTATTTGAAACAATTTACATTTAACGTTACAATGTAATGCCTTAAATTTTACCCATAAAGAAGTTGACAAATGGCTAACTAAAGTATGATCATTTATATATATGATGTGGAATTGATATAATTAGGGCATTGAAGTGAGGTAAAGGATGAAAAATGGTCTTTAAAATACACGATGACTGTCAGTTGAGAAGAAAATTTTGATTGTGCATTGAATAGTTCAAATGAATTTGATGTTAAATGATATCCAAAAATTTATTATCTTTTATTATTATTTTTATAAAATGCTTCATATATCCATTAACTTAAGCCATCATGGTTCATTTAGGATAAATATAAATTTAATATTTCCTCAATTTACTCTAGGTAGAATTAATGCCACATAATGTCAAATACTTTACAATTTTGAGATACTTGATAGTCAATATTGTGGATTATTCATTATACAATATTATTATGCCAGAAAATATTTATTTAATGTGTATTTATATTTATATATAAAAAGATTATGAAAAATATTAATAAGTTAAGGGTAAACCTTTTGGTAATTAAACTTATAAGTAATAGATAAATAAGATGATCTAATGGTGATTATTAGAATTCATCATGGAATATTTTTGTATATTGACATAAATGAATAATTTAACTTTTAGAGTTTATTAAGGAAAAACTATCTGTCGGAGGGGTAGAGGTAGACCGAAGAAGTACTGGAAGGAGGTGATTAGACATGATATGTCGGAGTTTGATATCACTGAGGACATGACCTTATATAGAAATAAGTGGAGGTCGCAAATTAGAGTAGCAGGCTAATTGGTAGGGTTAGGTGGATGCATGGCCTTGGGGTACAGTAGGGTAAATTGGCAGGGTTACTCATGTGTTCTCATTATCTGTCATATTGTGTGTCAGTTTTATCATATTTACATACTGCCATGTGCTATTCATTATTAGTCGTGCTTTCTGTTCCCTCCCTTTCCATTTTGTCATATCTAGTTCTTTTTGCTTATGGGTATTGAGATGGGGGTTCCCAGGAAAAAGTCTCTCTACTTCAATGAGGTAGCGGTAAGGTCTGCATATATTCTACCCTCTCCAGACCCCACTTGTGGGATTTCACTGGGTATGTTTATTGTTGTTATTGTTGTTTATTCTTATAGTTTTAGTGGTATTGTTGTAGTAACTTAACTTATTATTGTCCCTGAAAATGTATTATATTAATAAGTTAAAGGTAAACCTTTTTGTAATTCAACTTATAAATAATAGATAAATTATGGTGAAATAATGGTAATTATAAGTATTTATCATTAACATAAATGAATTTAATTTTTAGAGTTTCTTAAGTAAAAACTTTTTTTATATGTTTAATGGCATTGTTGTAGTAACTTAACTTTGTAGGGATACTTATATCAATTTTCAACTTTTTTATTCTCACTTTTAGTTATAAATGATGATATCTGATATGATGTTATTTGATGTATGTTGCCTAATACCTTTAGGGGCGGAGCTAGCATACATTGAGGGGGTTTGGCGAAAAATTATATTATTTATATAAGGTAAAATAATTTTTTATGTATGTATAATAGATATCAAACCTCCTTTGGCTAGTTCGTGTGTTTTACTTCGTCAAATTTTAAACTCTCTTAATTAAAGTCCTGGCTCCACCACTAGATATCTTATCATAAACAAAGATGTCATAGGAAAAGTTTTTATTTTGGCTCTCTTTAACAACCCTCATACACAAAATTCTTTTTCTATTGTAATGACCTGGATTTTTGTACAACTTTATTAGAGCTTGAAAATTTTGTTTTGAACAAAATTTGGACCAATTGTCATCTTAAGGGAGACCACACGTCCAGCGTGAGGTAACATGAGCCGTGTAGCCTCCAGTGACACAACACTTGGTCTTAGTTTTGAGGGTGTGGCCTTGGTATGGGATCTTGAACTAAGGCTCATCACACTTGGACCCCACATGGGCTGTATCACACCTCACGGATATGTGGAGGTCCGTGTGAATGGCCTTGGGCTTGAACCAACAATTTTTGGCCTAAGTGTTGAGGTACGACCAGTCACACGAGCCGTGAGGCTTGGCACTGGCCATATGGCCAGCCGTGTGGCCTTCAAAGTGTGGCGTAGGAGGTATTTTGCTAAGTTTTGGTATATGGCCACACCACATGGACCGTGTATCTCCACAAGGACCATGTAGCTCCACATGGGCCACGTGACGAACCGTGCAGCTTGCCTTCACCAAATTTTTCTAAGTGCTAAGCTACGGTTCCAATTTCTAGATTGTCTTGTCTAAGCATGGAATCTTTAAGCTCAAGGTAATTTCACTTTTAAGCCTTCAAATCAAGCTTATTCATGTTGTTTAAGGTTATCATGGATCTCACATGTCAAGCCAATTTCAAAGGAATTCCATCGGCTAAGTTTTTCATAAGTGCCGATAGAAGGGTCAACTTTAAATGGGCATATCTCTTAGCACAAAATGGACTCGATGTCCCACAACATATCAAATTAAACTCCTTGAATTAGCTTTCCAACACACTTGGTTTCACCTCATTTAGCATTCGTATGAAGACGTTATGCTCATTTTTGTAGAACTCATTTGTGTAGTGATATACACAGGTTTTCTCTTAAACTCCGTTTCATTAATGGTGTTTTCGTACATTTGATTATTTCTATTGGTCTTTTGGGATCTCCTGTGTATAATGATCTTTTTAAGATCTAAAACCCTATTCAAATTATTCACATTCACTCTTTCTCATTCAAAGGACTCTCTCAAATCCTCTCAATAGTTCTTGAAGATTTTCAACTTGGGAATCAAGGCAAATTCAATTCGCCTTCAAATTCTTTTGGGTTTTCTTCCTTTTGGTGAAGGTATGTGGATTTGATCCTTGATTTCCTTTCAATCAAGGAGACCCAAAATTATTTTTAAGCAATTTCATGAATTTCTATCTACTTTAATTTGGGATATTGAATATTGTGATTCCTCAAATTCTATTAATGCGTGGATAGTGTTTGTTAATGATTTTCAGTTGATTTAAATTATAAAATGATGATTTACATTGGGTTTATGGAATTATAAGTATGAATGTCCCCTTTAAGGCTTGTTTATGCATGATGAATATATTATGATTTTAAATGTGGATTTAATTATGTTTTCACTTGAATTTCATATTACATTATTGATTTTAGATTTAATCTTAATTACCCATGTTTATCCTGACATCATACATGGCATATGTATTCATGACATTGGATTATTTATGGAAATTATGTTATGGTTAGGCCCAATTATATTCTATAATATGATTTTGATAAGATATTGGTTATGACAAGAATGTGATCGCATACATGTCTATGATTTTAGCTCTCTAAGCATTTTGGCTGCTTGCACCATTTTGTATTATGAATGGGATATTCCTATGCATGAGTGTTATGACAATGAAATTATGGTTTTGGCAATTGACCCTAAGTATGAATTATTATGAATGGTGTTTGGCTTTTAAGACTAATTGTGCATTGAAATGTTTAGGCAAGACTTGCATCTCTTGAAAGCATGTATAACTACATATATTATATGTATTCTTGTGGGATGAAGACTTAGCACCGATGGATGGAGGGTTCTCTCTCTTTCCTCGAACTATGTGCCCAACATAGGTTCCTTTCCGAAATAGGGTTGCCCATAATGAAAGTTGCCTCCGAAATGGGGTTACCCTTAAGGAGAAGAAATGGTATGATATGATATGTTTTATGTGAATATCCTATCCGAAATAGGGTTTCCCGTAAGGAATGTTGCTTCATAAGAAACGGGGTTGCCGGTAAGGTGAAGTATGGTTTACACTTGGCAAGTAGACCACCTCTTTACCGGTGAGGGATTTGCATCGGGATTCCAAGTAATAGCTCACTTGGTCTTACTTATGTCGATTGAAGTCACATCCCCACCATATATATGAGCACTATTTGCACTTCATGCATCATGAGTTCAATAGCATTTTGTCATATTTACATTCCTTACAATATATCTCTTTATATATTATGTGCCCTTGTCATCTAACATTGTATGCAGATTTTGGTAAGTTACATGCACTGCACCTCGCATACTTAGTACATACAAATACACTAACGCATACTTTTGCCTACATGATCTCACCATGTAATGACCAGAGATTACTTTCATCCACCATTTTACGCTAGAATGGAATTGATACATTTGTTGTGGTGAGTCCTATCCTCCAAGGATAAGCCACCATCCCTCTACCTATATTGCTTCCATTTGTGTTATTTACTTTGAGGGTGAGCCTGGGACATGACTTAGCCCTTGTTCTATCTTATGACTAGAGGCATTGTTGGACATCTTATAGACTCTCGTTGGATCCATGTGTTAAATGTTGTATTTGAACCTTATGCTTACGGTTATTCTTTGGATATGACTATTATGGATTTATTATGGGGAAATTACGATATGTATGTATGTTTGATGTGGAAATGTGAAAGATACTAAGTCCCTAATTGCCCCATAGCATGAGTCATACTTACCCGCCCCTTAGTCTTTAATTATGTCTTATGTGTTATGTGAATCCATGTTAATCGCTTTCTCTGTGATATCCGCATAGCGTGAGTCCTACTTTGTTGTCCCTTAGAACTATGTATTTACTTTTGAATATGCTTCTGAACTGATGATGTGAATTTCGGTACTTCGAGGCTTGTTTGGGGACTCTCGGGTTCCCATTCATTATGTCACTCCTAGACCCTTGGTCCGGGTTGTGACAATGATGGTATCAGAGCACTAGGTTTATAAATTATCCTCGGAGTCCAACATGTCGTATCAAGTGGAGTCTTATTTATGGTTGTGAAGCGCGCTACATCTTTGGGTAGGAGGCTACAAAGCATTTTAGGAAATGTTTCACTTTATATGATTCACACCATGCCATGGAGTGTGCCTTAAGATTTCCTATCTCCAGTCCTCCCTACTTGATAGGGAGAGTTACTTTGGGCTCGTAATGTAATCCAGTCAAGGAGGATGTTGTAGCTGATAAGATGAGATTAGACAGGAGTTAGTGAAGGGTGTGCATTATTTAGCAAGCTTGCTCCTTCGGATACTCACAGTTTTCTTTGGTTGGCTGATTATTATAGGAGATTTGTTGAAGGATTCTCATTTATTGCATCTCCATTGACCAAGTTGAATCAAAAAAGGCCAAGTGTACATGGTTGGGGTAAGTGTGAGGAGAGTTTTCAGACTTTGAAAGACTGATTTACAATGGCTCGTATCTTTACTTTAATAGATGGGTTTGTGGTTTATTGTGATGCTTCTCGGATTGGGGTTAGGTTGTGTCCTTATGCAACATGGTAAGATGATAGCTTATGCATCAAGGCAATTGAAGGTGCATGAGCGTAATTACCCAACTCATGATCTTGAGTTAGCGTCGGTGGTATATACTTTGAAATTTGTAGACAATATTTGTATGAGGTGCATGTTGATGTCTTCACCGATCACAAGTGCTTTCAGTATGTGTTCATTCAAAGGGACCTTAACTTGAGGCAAATGAGAAGGTTGGAACTCCTAAAGGGCTATGACATGAGTGTATTTGATGCTCTTAGTAGACTATCTATGGGAAGTGTGGCTTATGGGGGTGAATGGTAGGAGGAGTTGGCAAATGATGTTTACCGTTGGGCTAGATTGGGTGTTAGGTTGGTCGGCTCTAATAATGGAGGTACTCCTGTTCAAAATGGGGCCAAACCCTTGGTGGCTCCTGGTGCAAGGACTAGGCAAGATCTAGATCCATCATTGGTTGTGTTGAAGAGATGGTTGCCGGAAATAAGATAGAAGTTTTCTTCCAGAGGAGATGGTGTAATTCAGTACCAAGATCGATTGTATGTTTCGGACATTGATCGTCTTAATGATATGATCATGAGTAAAGCCCATAACTTGCATTATTCTATTCACTCGAGATCTACTAAGAGGAACTACGATTTGAGAGAAGAGTATTGATCACATGGTATGAAGAAAGATATAGCCAAGTTTATATCTAAATGCCCTAATTGTCAACAAGCAAAGTTGGAACACCAAAGACTCGGTGGTTTGACTCAAGATATTAAAATGTCTACTTGGAAGTGGGAAAAGGCGAACATGAATTTTGTGGTTAGTTTTCCTCGGACCTGAAAACAATTTGATTAAATTTGGGGTATTGTTGACCATAGGACTAAGTCGGCTCACTTCATATCGGTTGAGACTACTTTCAATGTTGAGGTTAATTCAAACTTTGGAGGATATGATGAGGTCTTGCGTGTTGGAATTCAAGGTTAATTGAGGTGGCCATCTACCATTTGTTGAGCTTGCTTTCAATAATAGCTTTCATGCTAGAATTGGTATGGCATTATTTGGGGCTTTGTGTGGTAGAAGGTGTAGCCCTTTGGTAGGATGGTTTGAGCTAGATGAGATGACTTCTATAGGCTATGGAGAGAGTGGGATTAGTTAGGCAAAAATTGAAGATGGTTCAAAGTCATCCAAGAGTTTTGCTTAGATGTTAGAAAGAGGGATCATGAGTTTTGTATTGGTGGAGGGTTCTCTCTTTCCTCGAACTATGTGCCTGGCATAGGTTCCTTTCCGAAATTGGGTTGCCCATAAGGAAAGTTGCCTCCAAAATGGGGTTGCCGGTAAGGAGAAGAAATGATGTGATATAATATATTTTATGTGAAAATCCTATCTAAAATGGAATTGCTCATAAGGAAGTTTGCTTCATAAGAAATGGGGTTGTCCGTAAAGTGAAGTATGATTTACCTTTGGCAAGTAGACCACCTCTTTACCAGTGAGGGATTTTTATCGGGATTCCAAGTAATAGCTCTCTTGGTATAACTTATGTCTGTTGAGGTCACATCCCCACCATATATATATAAGCATCATTTGCACTTCATGCATCATGGATTTCATAACATCTTGTTATATTTACATTCCTTGTAATATATCTCTTTCTATTTTATGTGCCCTTGTCATCTAAAAATGTATGCAGGTTTTGGTAAGTTACATGCATTGCACCTTGCATACTTAGTACATTGAAACATACTAATGCATACTTTTGCCTATATGATCTCAATATGTAAGGATCGGAGATTACATTCATCCACCATTTGATGCTACATTGGAATGGATGTTAGACCCCGTATTTCTTAAATTAAGTATAACTATCCATTGGGAGTATTGTTGTGGATGTTGAGTAAGTGAACTCAGTTAATTTTTTTTTCTGATGTATGATTGGGGTATCAAGTGAGTTTGACTTAAATAATTAAGTTGAGTCGGAAGTCCTTGATTGGATTAAAAGTAGAAAAGTTTGGGACCTAATTAAACTACAGATCAAATTGGAGCCCTTATGATGAAATTTTGGAAACTCTAACTTCTATAAATACCCCTCTTCTCTTGTGAAGAAGAACATATGTTCTTACACTTAGAAAAATTTTAGAAGGAGAAGAAGAAAAGAAGGAGAAGAAGAAG